>VWPW01021866.1:501543-644350 GCA_013389825.1 Crypturellus undulatus | reverse complement strand
GCACGGCGCGGCGCGGGCCGGCACAGAGCGCCCCGCCGCCCTGCGCCCGCCTCGCACCGCTGTCACCTCGATTCGCGCGGCCTCGCCGACACGCGCGCAGCCGGGGCGCTGCTGCTCAGGGGCTCTCTGCAAGACATGGAAAATAGGTAAATACGTAGGAAATGGGGCATCTTGGTAGAGGCTGCGTGCGCCATGCGGGGAGTAAAAGCAGAAGGAATCATCAGATTAGCAAACACCCGGAAAGGCTCCTCTTCTCTAAGCAGGAGGTGCAGGCTCTGCGGCCAAGGGCTCATGGATCTGCATCACGCTGTTTTATCCCTCACAAACGCCCTGACAGCGCTTCAAACTGCAAGTTTCTGCCCTAAGTGCAAACTCGCCGGGACAGGGACCATTCCTTACGGATGCTAAGGCTGGCTGTGCAGCTGTAAGTCCATCTCTGTAGGCATATGTGCAGTTCCATAAACACAAATTACAAAAAAAATAAAGCTTTTTCCAGAAAGAGACACCAAACAGAAATTTTACTTTCCAGAAGAGCAAAACCAGGGAGTGCAACTCAATTTGTACTCTAATATAGCTCCAAATTAAATATAAGGAATGTCTCGTTTAACATTTGCTAATTAGGAGAGCTGTAAAAAAGTAAGCTTCAAAACACTTAATTGCTGTGGGGAAACTCAGTGGTGAAAGAAGGTGGTAGAGGTATAATTAAAATTTAGTGTATTTGAAGAGTTTCAAATTTTAGCAAAACATGTACATAGGAAGTAAAAAAATCCAACATAAAAAAAATTAATGAGTAAGTCGTATTTTGCCATCTTTCTAAGGGCACAAAAATTCTGCCTTATGCTCCTGATCAGTAAGGTAAATTGAAGTAAAAAAGGGAGATGACTGAACAGAGCAAAGGTCAGTTCTGAAACACCTTAATTTTTTATGGAAGACGAAAACAACCAGCAAGAGACCTCGTTGTGGTTTCTGACAACCACGTGTTTATTAACCATATGAAAGACATAATCAAACTCTCATTTTGCTTATACGACATACCTCACCGGAATGGACAAAACACTTGCCTCTGAAGAAAAACCTTTCAGAAGCATGTCATTTACACATCTTTTTTATTTATGAGATAAGGGTTATCAGAAGATGCGGTATTACACATCACAATAATGTATTCACTTCTGAGCATGCAGTATTTTAAGCAGGCATGAAAGACTAAACACATTTAATATTTCAGGGTAGTTATAGTTTTTAATAAGAGACTGGATGATTTTGTATTTGTACATACATTTTGCTGTTTCTCTCTCAATGTGTGCCCATTTTTAATAGCGCAAAAACACACACCAAAATATTACATGCCATCAAACTGTCTTAAGCATCTACTCAAAGCTACATTATGTATCAGAAAAGGAAAAAATAAATAAATCTTACCCACATACTGGAATGCTAATGTGCATCCATCAAAGAGCTATACATTCATAGTAAAGGTTTCAGCCCAAATAAAGCCCCTTGCATTACTGTATACATATAAGAATAAGGAAAAAATAAAAACTCATTTTTTTCATTACCAAAATTGTTTAGGAAAACCTAAAGGCACGAAAAGAACCATTTATTGTCCGAGGAGAAAATTGCACAGATTTGTCTTTCCTCGGAATTCTATGCAACCAACCGTAATAGCTCTTTGACAGTTCACCTGACTGCAGCAGAAATGGGAATGTGATGGTTACAGTGGATGACAGAAAGGGGCCATTTGAAGTGCTATTATGCAGTTTACATGAGAAGATTTCCACAGATTTTGGCTTTATTTTGTTATGTTATACACATTTTTGGGTTTTTTTTTTATGTGTGTGT
The DNA here is from genome assembly GCA_013389825.1 of Crypturellus undulatus. Lineage (NCBI taxonomy): Eukaryota > Metazoa > Chordata > Aves > Tinamiformes > Tinamidae > Crypturellus > Crypturellus undulatus. Next base: position 642,511 of record VWPW01021866.1, on the reverse strand, counting down.
TTTTTTTCCCTAGCGGTATGTGCCTTGCAGTAACAAAAGGAACATTCTTTTTCTGGAGCTGCCATATAGAATTGCACACCTTAAAATTCAAAATTTCCTCACTGTTTTCACACTGGCTTTGGTGAGTCGCTTTGCTTCAGTATGAGGAGAGAAAATGCATACATTCTCTTGTCTCATGACAGTGACCCCATTTTAAATGACTGGCATGTATGTTTTATTTCATCTGGTTTACTCAGCAATACAAGTGTAATATTAACCAGAGACTGTATGCTCATATTTAAGCAAAATCATTAGTGGAAGTACAGACAATTTTATATATATATGTATATTCGTTCCTACATGCCATTTGCTTGATGATTTTGTATAACCCCTACATTCTGGGAAAATAAATAAAAAAAATTAAATACCTTACTGGAAGGACCCGATTCTGAAGCTCTTGTTAAGATAACTGGCCCAGCTGAAACTAATAAGTCTTTTCTAGAAAGGGAAGTATATTTACATGAGTCAACATTTATAGCCTTGACATTTAAGCATTTTTAGGAAAGCAGTTGAGGTTTCTTTCCTTTATGGGACTGTTGTATAGTACAGATTTTGACATTCATGAAAAGACGAATTTAAAGCAACAAATAAATACATATTGTCCTTTTTGTAGGCAGTTTGCCTACAGAAACAAAATGAGGTAGCATGCTGGTAGCTTTCCAACAAAATAAAGAACAAATCATATTTTAAAATATATATATATATACATACATAAAGGGAAATAAAAGTGATAATGTCCTAACTTTGCATTTACAGGTGATTTATTGATTTTACAAACCAGAGAATATAAGCAACTGTACTGTTGATATATTGTTAAGCAGGCCTTCTATGATTCTGTTTTCTGTATAGGGTCAAGACTGTTGACATGGGATTAATCAGCTGCTCCTCCTAAGCCATGAATCATAACAAATCATTGCCAACTTAATACAGTAAAATTGCTTCAAAATAGAATTAAGCGTATAAAGCACAAACATATACTAAGAACAGCAAAAGTTGCAAATATTAATTTTAACCCTGAAACAGTGACAAATATTTTCTGCTTTTGCATCTGAGGAATTCCAATTGTCAAGATAGGAAGAGGATGCTTAATTTTCCTCCCTACGACAACACTTAACACATATATGGCTTTGTCAAACTGGGATATTTTACTTAAGTTCTTAAATTTTGCATCTATTCCTATGTGCAGATCACTTCAATGTGTATTTTGTGCTACTTACAAGCAAGAAATACCCAGTTATGTTCTGCATGTCTTCTAGAGCCCATACACCTACACACAAATGTAGTCTGCTACCTACATTGTTGTTAGCTTATTTGTCAGCCTGTAGTGTGATAGGATTTGAGAATATTGGGTGCAAAGTGTCTTCAGGAAGAGGAAAGAAATCATTCACCATTAGAGATAAGTATGACAAGCTCCTTTTTACACTAGGATACACTTGTATTAAACAGAATGGCAGGGTGCCTGAGTGAGATTGCATCTATTACCAATGATGATATGAAAATGGACACTTATTAATCACTGCTTTGAAAATAATTGTCCATAGCTTTATAAATGCTACTTGAGAGTATGTGTAAATTGGGATTTTTCCTATATGTCCTTGCATTCAAAATATTGGAAATATTTGCAAGTTACACTATTTTGTAAAGCAAGTGCTAGGAATGCCCCCATAATACTTATTCAATAATGCGTAGGATGTTAGCATAAACCAGGCGTTGTATAGCTAGTTTAAAAATAAACAGGTCATAGTAGTTATTCAAAACCAAAAATCTCTGTGCTATTCTGTAGGATTTTTTATATGTTAAAACTATATGCCTGATATAAAATTGTCTAATTAAACAATGAGTTTTGTAGTAGTCACAAGATAACATTTTGCTATATACAGTATTTGACTAAAGGAGGTGTAAAGCAAAGATTATTATGTGAAGAGATTGGGAAGTTTTTGCCAATGAAAATGCTTTTCTTGATAAAGAAGAACTTTATTTTTCTTTCAGGTTTTATTTATTATTTGCACAGGTCATAATAGAGGCTAAGCATCTCTAGGTTTTACAATCAAATCACTGTAGTAATATGAAAAAAAAGTTTTATAAAGCCCTCAGACACTGTAGTCTCTTATATTAAGTCAAAAACATGTATTCCTTATATCTATAATATTTATTACAGTTGTATATTTACATATTGTACTGTCATATCAAAGTGTAGAAATACATTATTTTAAGGAACAGTTTTAGAAAAATCCATTATCTCTACTAAATAGGGACACTATGTTTTTATCATGAACATATTTGATTTAATTTAGAAGTGGAGTTTTCAAGAAATAGTAGCAATGATGAACTAGTAATTCAGCATTTAAAAGGAAGAGGCTGCGCTGAATTGTGACAAAGCCTTTCTGAGAAGGTGCATCCATGGAGGGATGGGGATGGCTGCAGCATTTTAAAGCTTTTTTCAAAAGTAGCCACTTTTAGTTTCAAACACTTGTCCAACATCTTAAATTGTGATGGCTGAGTTTTACTGTACAAAGGTATTTTTTATCTAAAAGCATAATATGCTGTTTAAAAGAAAAAAGAATGTAATTTTTGACTGCCCACATACAATCATGAAATAGATTTATGTTCTTGTCATTTTGAGAAACGCTACATTCAAAAATAAGCATATTCTAGATAAATAGAAAAAAAAATCACTTTTAAAATTGCAGGAAAATTTTCTGACTGTGTAACAATATTTATATGGATACATAGGAAATAAAAAAATAAACAAGATCCTGGAGGAAAAAATATGTTATTATCAATAGAAAAAATGAATATACCAACAATTGTTTATTCAATGTTATTATGAATAACAATTACCAGAATCTTCACTAAATTTTATGATGATTTATAAGTATATTGAATTAAGCTATCATATTTGCAGATATCTAGATATTTTATAAATATGGTTCAAAATTGGTCTTTTTTGAAAAGCTTTTTTCCTTAATTTTTTATTTATTAAAAAAAACCTTCTCTCCTAAGAATCATTTTAATATAAGGAAGTAGGGGGTTTTGTTTGTTTGTTTGTTTGTTTGTTTGTTTGTTTGTTTTTTCTGTTGTTGCTAAAGAGGTTGTTTTTTTGTTTCCTTGATACTACTTTCATAACTTTAGCAGCTCTTGAACGTAGGCAGTATGTATTATTAAGGATTAAGCCTTAAATTTATTTGTGTAGGTAAAGAACCTAGTATTGCACAGGTCAAGTGGTTTCAGAATGAAAAACAAAGCAATACATTTAAAGAGATGTTAGTATCTCCTTTCTGAGTTCCTTTTTTATTTCAAAGTGCAAATATGGTTATAAATCACATTAGCCAGTGCATACAAATGATCGGAATTATAAAACAGACTGGAATACCTGCATCTACTATTTAATCTGAGAAGATTACTCATATAATTAGAACTGCAATATTGATATTATACTTATGTGTAAACTTTCACTAACTTGTTTTCAAGATAACTGTGTCATGGAGTAATGAAGAATGAGTCTGCGGTAGCAGCAGGGTTGGTTTTTCATAGGGCAGCTAATCCATTTCTGTACGTCTCAGATTTCTCACCTGGCTCGTGCAGAGCCGTCTTTATCAACAGAATATTCCACTGCTGGACTTTTGTTATCCAGTCGCCCTCTTTTATTTAAGAGAGAGAAAATGCTTATCTGCTTCAGTATGATTAAATGCATAATTAGGAAGAAATGCCCATTTTATTAACATTTTGATCAGCAAAGCTTATAGAAGCACCTGCTTTCCTTCATGCAGAGTTTATGCCCATATCTGTTCTGAAAAGCATCTTTTCTGGTGCTTTATCACCATATTGACTCAGAATACGCGCTGGATCCGCGCTCCTACCCCAGGCTGCAATTACAAGAATGGCTGCATTAGGTATAGATTTTGGTAAGAGATCAGTAAGATTTCAGTAAGAGCAGTAGCCAGGAGGCTGCCCCCTCCCGAAATCCCACAGCATCAGGGCTGAGCTCTTACTGATGCTCCCCAGACCAACGCGAGACACGTGGGGATGTTTACAGCCCCTGCCGTCACCTTTCCCTGCAGAACAGGCAAGCGCCGACTGGATGCTTTGACAGACAAAATCTGGAGCGCAACCTGTGTCGGCAACCTCCTTTCTAAGTGTATGTTCCATATGCGAAGGACCAAAAATAAAGCAGGCTTAAGCAAACGCTTCACAAAAAGCTGCAGTTATACAAAGCAGGTGAAATTCCTTTCCATGAAATCTCACACAGAGAGTATGTCCTGCTTTCATTTGTGGTAATTTTTTTTTGAATGCATTCAAATGATGTTTTCTGCAATGTGATATGTGCTGCTTTTTACATCAAAAGAATAAAGAAAATCAGAAGTTTTGTTGCTGTTTGGAAATTAGTTTTCTCACTGAAATACGGGTCCAGTGTGAGGGGAAAACGATTGTGATCCTTCTTTTTTTTAAAAAAAAAAAAAAAAGAATTTGGAAGGGGCAAAACAAATGTAAGATCTGAACTCCTCTTGTAAGGGATTTGTGTAGTAAGTATTTGGGTCGACTGATTAGAGCTGTCCCTGTCTGTGCGTGATTCTGACTGCCGCTTTCCTCTCTTGCGTATCTGAGTGCAGCAAAAGTAAATTCCCGCGGGGAACAGCCCGGAGACCGTTCCATGCTCTTAGCTTCCCTTCTCCAGTTTGTCATTATCACAGGAGCACTGCCATGGCATTTGGAAAACATTTTATATCTTGTTGGCTCCTGATGATCTGGTATCATACGCTGTACTGCAGCATTTAAAGATGCCTTTTTAGAGAGCCCTGTGACTTGCACTGTTAGAAATATCTGCTCCGCTTCGCCGTGCGCCCAGCGCCAGCACCGGGCACCAGCTCTCAGCTGCGTGGGGCAGCCCGGCTGCGGTCCCAGGCCGGCTCCGGGGCCAGATCCCTGCGCCGCTCCCGGGCTTGCGCGCTCCCGTGGTGCCCAGATGCGGAATGGCCAGATCTAAGGCTTTGCCTGCCTGGAAATCTGTTTTTCTAACAGAGGGACAAAAAGGGAAAACCTTTTGTTTGTGAAATAGTAGGAAGAAGGGGAAAAGAAGGGCGGGGGGGGGCGGAGGGAGAGTATCAGGAGGCATAGAAAAAAGATATGCTATAAAGCCTGCTTTGTATCCAGAATTCTCCCATATTAGAGCCAAACATGCTGGTGTCACAAATATATGGCACTAAAGCTGTTAAACAGCAAGGAAGGCAATGCCACTGAGGCTGTGTTTCCGTAACCTAATCCTATGTGAAATGCATGTGTCTTGTAATCGTGGAGAAAATTAGGACAGGTAGTTTCTTATTTGTGACTCTGATGAGGCATAAACATTTACATATTTTATGTAGAGGGGTCTTTGGGTGCGCGTATTTCTGTTTATGGCTTGTGAGCCAACAAGCAAGCGTGTTTACTTGAAAGTCTGTAAAGAACATCAGTGGAAACAGGATTAGGCCTGTTATATTATTCCTTGGCCAAGATCTACCCTAGAGAAGGTCACTTAGGTGAAAAATATGTACAATTGTTATGACAGATTTTACAGATTTTTATGTGTTAATTTGATAAAAGAGATCTGGTGCAAATAAAAATGGTACCTACTGTGAAAGGTTCATGTGATGATTGAAAGTCCTTTTAGTAGTAACTCGAGACTCTCAAACACTAAAGATCAAATAGTTTGAAATCATTCATAGAAACTAACTCTGATTCTTATTTTACCGAGAATTTTGAGCTTTGCAAAGACACAAGGTAAGCAAAGTTCCCAGGCCCTGTTCTCCTATTTCAAGTTTGAAATGCCAGTTCTCAGGAATTGGGTTGGATTTACCCATTTCTGCAACAAAAAAACAGGTGAATTTTCATGTTTAAAATAACATTTTCTGCCCATATGCTTTAATATTGACTTCTATTACTGTGAGAAAGAACAAAAAGGATCTGCTGGAAACTCTGGTGACTCACACTTTTTAAGTTTGATTCCATGCACCTCCCGGACCCCACTTTTGAATGCTGTACGTAGTACAATTTTCTAAGCGGACTTATTTTCAGAAGTAAGTTCCTTTCTAAGAACTGGGACCAGCTGCAATACCAAGCCCAGACTGAAAGCATTGTAAGTTACTGAATACTTCTGAAAATCTCCCAAAACTAAGTGTTTACTCTTTTTTTTTTACAAATTATTCTACAAATGACAGATATTTTTAACTCTATATAGGCACCTATTTTGTGATTTAAAATACCGAAGCCATTAATGCACACAATAACCACTAGCGTACACATAGGTTAAATCACATTGTCTTAATTTTTTATTTCAAGCAATAGGACATATGAGTCCTTTTCAAAGAAAGCTTCGTACAATACTCTTTAAAATATTGTATATAATGCTTTAAAAAGAACATTAAAAATGAAAGATTTTTCTTATTTTGTTCAAATGAATATGCCCTAAGTTATGCCTCTCAGTTGCCCCAATTTATTTTAATATGAAAAAAATCTAATCTCTGCTTGTAAAGCAGATTATGCATGTATTAAATTCTTTAAAATTAGAATATACTTAATGCCACATTAGTTCCAGGCATGCAAAGTAGGAGAAAGAATTATACACCTAAACAACAAGAATGGTTTTAAGCTTAAATTTCCACTTTGCTCCAATTCTCATTTAGTGAAATAAAAAGATATACAATCTATCATTTAATGAAATGCAATAATGAATTCATTCTTTTTGTAGAAATCACAAAGTAAAAGAATTAAAAAAGTTAAAATTTTTGATTTAGAAAAAGCAAAAAACAGTGGATTGCTTCAGCCATCTATAAATCTGGCACATCGGCCTCGCTTTCCCATCCTGATCCTCGCTCACCTCCACTCAGTGAGTTAAACTTCATTTTTCACGTATGAGAAAGCTATTCAGGCATTCTGCTTCCAGCCTCTGCGGACCAGAAGGATGTTCCCGATTCCCCTACCCCAGGAAGAGGTCAGGCACATCTCTGCAGAGCTTACTGGGACGAGGACCTAAAACTTAGAGCACTATAGACCCCTTGTCTTCAAGGTTGCAGCTGGTTGAGGTTGCCGGTGCTGTTTTGTCAGCCATGCTCTCAAAGGACTTCTGCTTCCGCAGCGATATAAGTGGAGCACCTTTAGAAGCAGTGTTTTTTACCATTGGATACACTGCACATTCAGCTCTGCCTTGGGACTAAGGATATAGGAGATATTTTTCCCCTCTGTTGGTGTTATTGCTATGCAATAAGGGCAAAAGTTTGTGATTAGGGTACATAACTAACTTCTTTGGGTGTTGGTATATAAATTATTAACTCATAAACTCAATAAAAATGAAGTCAAATACAATTGAATTACTATTCTTTCAATAAGAAGGAGCATCCTGTTAGTGTAACAGGTCGTAGAGGCCATGAAGGAGACAATGGATGAGACTCAACTGATGCCACATAAAAAGCAAAGACAGAGGGAGTGGAGGGCCATCCAGAGAGAAGGACAGAACTCCGGCACACAGCTCGGCGTACGATGCAGGCTCTACCTGAGCTGCACGTTTCGTCTGTGTAACTGTGGTTGGATGAAGTGCTGCGCACTGAGCAAAGGTCAGCAGATGAAGCAATTGCAGCTCACGTAAGTGTTTAAAGGAATTTACCGCAGAGCGTCCTGAGGTTTACACTTTGCTTGGAGAAGCAGTGAAAGGGGATGGCATCTGCTTTTCCACTTCATCATGAAGCGTTCTTGATGTATGAGAAAAGATTTGGCTTCAGACAGAGAGGGCAGTCTTGCCCTTCAGGCAAAGCTCCCACTGACCTTGGTGGAAGCAGACTGATCCACTGGGCAAGATCTATTTTACAGGATGATACTTGCAAAGTTCTTCCTAGTGCGCCTGCCGGAGCGGTGAAGTTGTGGCCTTTTGCTTCTAATCAATGCCCTGGCAGCCTTTTAAAGGACAAACTGGAGGTAGGATATAGCAAACAGACACCTCATCCTGAAAGAAAAACAGAAAGCTTTCTAGAATGTTTGTTTTGTTATTCCTTATTTTAAATTCTGTTTATGCTGCTAAAATTTGCATATATTCTTTTTAATGAATGCTACACAGCTGAGAGACAGTGAAAGATGCAGTTTGTGAAGCTTCTTAATACTAGTTCATTAAATCACACCAGACCTGATTTGCAAAAAAATCCTATATTGCTGAATTTCAGAGACAGTCCCCATATAATTTCCACCAGGTCCTACTATCTATCTATTTACCAACCATCTATTTTAGTGGGGTGCTCAAGTGGCCTTCACTGTCACAGTGGTCAAGTACATCACTGTTAATATATTTAGCTGCAAATATATCAAATCTTATTCATCAGTCTCCAGCAATACCTATACTTGATTTCAGCTGTAGCCTTTTGCCAGGCTCTTTCTGCTCCTCAAGCAGGAGCTGCATGTCCATGACCAAGCGATATGTGCCCATAGCACTCGCAAGGCCATATATGGCTGTTTCTTCACAAAAATCAGTTTTCTCAGCTCTGAGATGAGTTTTCACATGGGAAAAATTTAGACAATCATTTTATGTTTGTATACTGTCTTCTTTGCAAAAGCCTTCGGCTCTAGTCCCATAAAACTCAGTATCTTCAGCATATTCAACAGATATTGAGCGAGGATGTGAGATGGGCAGGACTAAACTGTTAGGACTGCTCAGAGGGAAGACGTGTAACACAAATATGCACCTGAATGAAAAACTATAACCAAACCCAAACTTCAACATGAATACGAGACACTGCAAAGAAGTAAGCCATTTATTTTAATAACTTGCTTCCGTTATAACCTTTTCCTTGATGAAAGAGACCTGTCTCCTAATTAAGTTCGTTGGCAGCCTCAGGATTTTGGGGGCTTTGCTGCAGGATATCTGTGAGATGAGGACAGATATAGAGTAGCAGCTTTTCTTTCATGTTTTAAACTCCAGTTTTGATTATTGCTCCTCATTACCTCCATGGATCAAGCTATTTAGTTTGAAAAAGTTCCATCTAGAAGCTTATCTACTTGGCAACCTGCTGAATAAATATAATCGTGCTTCCTCCTGCCGCACAGAGCCAGGCCGGAGGTTTCTGCCTGCTATTCAAAGGCCTCTTCCTGTGACTATCATCTTGCATGACAGCCACCTTCTGCAACAACAGCCCCGCGATGCAGGAGGCTGATGTGCACCAGCAACAGAGATTCCTCTGAAACTGAGCCGTGCCTGCAGCATCCCCCTGCATGACCAAGAAGGGCCAAAAACCTTACCTTGCTCAGAAATAATCTTTAAGCTCTTTCCAAACATTCTTCACACTCAGGACACTCAGGGATATCCTCTCCCCTTAGCACACCCAGAGTAAATGTGTGTACACTAGCAAGGTGAGCTTTCTAAATTCCAAAAGATGTGGAAATTCAAGCCTATGCTGTAATAGACTCTGTGTTTTCAATCACAACAAGAAACAAACAAACAAATTCCTCCAGTGGTAATTATAATAATCTTTTATTTCATTACAACTTATGAAAACTCTTTCTGGAAATTAACCTGTCACCTGAAATAAATGGATATGGAACTCTGACTCACTATTTCACTTCATAAAATTAAAAATGTTTCCACTCTACTCTGTTCATCCAGCAGAAATGGAAGGTGAGATTCACCTTTCCTTTATTTACAATTTCAATAAACTTATTTAGAAATATAAACTTTGGAAATTCTCGGAATATTCACTTTCATCTCTACTGTCACCAGAGGCCAGCTCTGCATCTTGACAGTGCCACCCTGTGCACCCATTCCTAAAAAAGTATATTCCTGAATCTCATTATTACCAATTATTTCACAACTTCTATGCACATATCAAATAATATACTCTGAGAGAATTAAACTTTTTTTTTTTCATTTTTACTGGGAATTCATAACTTTAGCACGGTAGGACATCATGTCAAGAATCTACAGAACAGTCACATATATCTAATACATACTTCTGTTTTTCTTTAGGTATTTTCATATTTCGTATGAAATTCTAGAAAAACACCTGTGTATAAATATAAATGCTCTTCTATACAAATTACAGAATTCCCTTGGGAATCCAGCCTTTTGCTGAGTCAACAATCATGGTAATATCCCAGAACACTGTAATTGAATTCTAGGTATTTTTAAAATCTTATTACTGCAGAAATTTATATAATATCAATGAATTATAAACATGAAGGGAAAACAAGATAGTAAAACACATGCCAGCTGTGGATAATAAGAAAGAAGCTTTGTTGACTGAAAAAGAAAGAAAAAAAAACAATAAAACAATGGACTTCTACAAAAGGAGAAAGGAAATTTATGAACACAAATCTATTGTGTAGCCATTGTTTTAGGGAGAATAGAAAGTCTTGGTGGAATATCTTTGCTTAGGCCCAGTTCCTCAAGCAAATACACATTTACTTGATGCATGCCAGCAGTCCTGTTGAATTCAATAGGGCTATTCAAATGCATATGGTTACTTACCTCAGATGTGTTTGCAAACTGAAGCCATTTGCAGTGATTCTAGGTAATATTTTCAAAATTGTCTGGGTGATTTAGGGCCTCACAGTCGGCTTTTGAAACAGCCTGAGCCACTAATAGCCTTGCAATGCCCCCCCCCCCAAAAAAAAAAAAAAAAAAAAAAAACAGATTTTCAAACCATTCAGTGGCCCCCTGAAGCCTTCAGCCCAAACTAGAAGCTTCTGCTCCCATTTAGAGCATGGGGGGAAAAGCAGCTCTGGAAAAGCAGGGCAATGAGAACATGTTTGGAGTGGCAAGAACTGGAGACATCATGCGGAGGGATGCCTGAGCACATACCTTTCCTCAGATGGGTAATTTGGTGTGTTCGGGGTCTGCGCAGTGCATACTCTTCTGAAGGTGGGTGTTTTGTCCCAGTACTCTCATTGCTGAAAAGCTAGAGAGAAAAGGATACACAACAAATGTCAAGATCCAGCCGGTTATGGGATCCCTTAAAGCAGAGGGCACTCTGGCTTCAGGGTCCCTCTGCTGCCCCTTTCAGAGCAAGGTCTCGCACATGGCTCTGTCTCATTCCTGAAGTGGTTTGCCATGATGCCGGTTTGGGATGGGGAACGCAAACACGGCCAGCCTCGTAGCAACTCTGGGGCACCTGTGGTGCAGACCCCTTTGCTTCCGCACTTCGTGCCTATCAAACCCAGTCCAGCACAGTAACAGTAAATCCGAGGCTTCCAACTCGGTCCTTAGGGCCTCGCACTCCAAATCGTTCATTCGTTGTGGCAACTCTGAGGCTGTTTGGCACAGACTGGCAAAAATGAAGATTGTTTTGTGCAGCGGTTTTGCAGAAGTGCGCTACGTAAGTGATGGGCTTAGGCACTGGAAAAGCACTCTTTTTGGAAATCAGTACCTAAATCCCTTGCGTATGGAGAAGAATCTGAATTTCTTTCATTTTTATTCTTCCGTGACTTCTGGCATCGTCAATACTCCTTGTCACAAAATAGCTGTCTTATGCGTTACACTTAAGAAACCTTTTGTATGAAGTGAATATAAAATGTATAAAATGTAACAACTCAGAAATCACTCTTGTTGTCTTGTTGTGTGACACACACTTATGCCACCTTCCCTTTCATGTCATAAGAAATAAAAGGGATTTCTATTATTAACTCTGTTGTTTTTATTTTGTTCATGCAATTGTTAAAGCAAATTTCTGGAACCAGACCTTGCAGCATATGTGAGTGGTTTATCAAGGTGGTGAGGGTGGTGGTTCCTATTTGTCTTAAACAAGAGTGATTATCCAGGAATTTCCCTTAAATTAAACACAACCAGAAACATTGTTATTAATGAGATCACCCATGCAGGGATGGAAGGCTATTTCTGGTGGAAGAAGTGCAAAATATATTTTAACACTTGTAATGGAAAGCATAGGCTGAATATCTTAATGGAAAATATAGCAAAAGACAACTCACAGAAACTTTACATTCTTAATAAAAAACATTTCTTCATCTAAATATTTAAACACAGGTACACTTATATGCATATTTTTGTCTTGTCTGCTAAGAGACTAAATAATAGCTAAGCTATGGGGACTACTGCATGGTTAACTGATTTGCAATAGTATGCAATGTTTAAGAAAGTGTGACCTAGTTTCTCTTTAAAAATGGCTCTACCTCTCCTTCTGAAGCATACCTATGCAAAACAAAACTGATAACATTTAAAAGTACATCTGCACATGTAATCTGTGGGGATAATCACACCTTCACTTCCCAACAACCTCGTGACTTTGATGGAATTCCATGTTTCACTAAATCTCGTCTCATAAATCTCTCATTTATAGAGTGCTGAGCTTCTAAAAATTTATATAGTGCTGGACTCTTAACAGTAACATGCTCATCCGCTACAGGACAAAGTGATTTACTGAATCCAGTTGAAAGCACGGACCTATTGCTTCCCTCCTGCCTACCATGTCCAGACATGATCAGTGTGGCCAGTGCTGCTGCATCCAAGCTCCCTCTCAGAGTTAGACGATGTCAGTTCTCCCCAGGGCTCCCGGTCTCCTTGACTCTCCTCTTCCACTCCGTGCTGCGACAGAGCCCCTACTACGTATGCACTATACGTCAAGTATTTTAATACCCTGTAGTTAACTGCAGTATTTACTGCTTTTGAAATGCAGGTAGATGGAAAGATAAACAGCAACGAGGCTGACTGCATTCGCGTGAGAGTGACAGGCGCTCCTAGAGAAAACAGGGATAAGGAGACTAGCAAGGAGCAGTGATGAGCTATAGGAAACCTCTAGCCAACCTTCTGGGACTAACAGCTTATTTTTTACCCAGCGCATCTTAAAGTGTCCCTCAAAAATATAATTTGCTTCATCTTACCTGTGAGAAAAGTGACGTGCAGAGCAAGAAGGAACTTCCCCACAAATGACACAATTTAATGTTCTCAACACTGCTCAACTTTGCCAAAGCTGAGAGATCAGTGACAAGAGCTTAAATATCAACCAGTCATACTGTTGGAAGAGGAATATTACTAACATGACCCACAGTTTTCACATGCCTGACCTACCACCTCTTTAAATTGCACTTCTTTAATGGCTTTTACTTTCTATAACCTATTTTTTCATTTTCACCTAATGCATATGAAATGGAACTAAAACAAAACTACATGCCAAATAAGAATATACAAATTTCTCTAGGTGATTTATTATCAGGCAAGAAAGCTGTGCCAAATGAAGACTGCTACTGCAGTGACATATTTGCACTGTGTTCGAGTACTAGAAGCCGAACCAAGTAGAATTTTCCCCCCATAATAATGAATGGCCACCAGAAAAGAAGGCAGGAGAAGGAAGGTGCAGAACTGATCTTCGCTCACATCCATCAGCCACTGCTCCATGTACCTAGAAACCTTTCTCAGTAGCACCAGCAGCAGCAAAAGTAAATCCGTCCACCAGGATTCTGCCTTAGATAAATAGAGGGCAGGGCCATTTTGCTTCCCATTTCCCTGTTCCTGAAGTCAGATGTGCTGGAACCTGTTGTGTAAACCTAGGTTCATAGCTGTATGTTGATCTTCTTAGGTATTCCTAGAGTAAATTTTGAATGCATGTTCCCAGGATGGGTGTGCTGCACTGCACAACTCCCAGGTATGGCCCATGGACTGTCCAGGTCCGTACTCAGAAGCACGACGTGACCATCTTTCTTGTCCTTGTGTCTGTGTTTTCCTGCTGTGGAAGCCAAGGTTTGGAAGGAGACAACAAGATGACCTGCTTATTTCTTAGTCTTGCTTTAACACAGATTTGGACGCAGGAGATAGGAAGTGCTCTCAGCTCTAGCAAACACATGTCCTTTAATAGAGCGCAATGCTGTCTCTATTCACTGATCCTTTGCCCTCTCCTAGTGTAGACTAGCAAGAAGGCCAGACTCCAGGCCCCTGGCTCTTCCCAGGAGGAGGATCAGGAGCAGAAAGTGGGACAAAGCTGCAGCGGCAGGGCTCCGCACACCGACACTAGTTCAGAAAATGCAAGGCATTTGAACGCTCTCACTATAAATCTATGTCTAAATCACCAAACGTGTGATCTGTGTTTGAAGGTATAGAACAGTTTTAAGCCCTTTTGGTGAAAAACTGCCAAAACTATTGGGATAGATTTTTTAAAAAAAAGTAAGTCTGTCTTATGTCTTCTTCAAGGACAAGCTTCTGTGGGGCTTACTCTGATTTTATTTGTCTTCAGTGATGGTGTACCTGACTGAAAGCTGGGCAAGAAAATAAAAAGGTGTGCATGCATCCAATTTCTTATTCTACTGCTTGGATTAACAGTCTTCTTGTTTTGCTTCAGCAGACCGAGTTCAGTTCTACTAAAAGCATTGCTTTTTATATTGGGGAGCTTTTTCTCATTAGAATAGTTGACTATTGAATTATTTTCTTACATTAATAGTGTGGAATATCTTACTACTTTGCACAACTGAAAACTATCTGTCTATATAATAAACAATTGTCTGTACATATGGCTGTGTGTGTATGTATATAAATTAGAAAGCTGCAGCTCTGGATAACAGGTTTATGTGGTCTTGGATTAGTAGATCTAAATCTTTTACATATAAATATCATGTGGACATTGCCATATTAAATATTTAAAGCATGCTGGAAACAGCTAGTGATAAAATAACTAGTATATAAAGAAAAATATGTGTTACAGCTTTAAGATAAAGTCATTACTTCCTACAATTAGACATGGTTACTTTGTACCTCAAATGCCATATGTCACACATTTGCAAAACTGGATTTATTCTTATCATATGGCTGCTAAGAAAAACAAGTCAAAATGCTTGATGACTATCCAGGGATTTTATCTACACCTACTATATACTTATGTCAAAGCTGGTTGTAGGTCTCAAACACATTTCTCACTTCCAAAAAAAAATTAATTAGACATATAAAATAGTATCTTATTTTCAGTCTGGAAGAATTTTAAGTGTTTTAGAAAATTAAAAATTTAAAACTAAATAAAATATATATCTGCTTATTTAAAATATGTAAACTATTCTGTGGCCAGAAGGAATTCATTTTCCCATGGCACAGCAAATAAGAAAACATTTTTGAAATTAATTCACAATCAGGTTGCATTCCTGTTTAAAACATATCTTCAGATTTTTGTTTACAGTTTCTACAAAGAAATAATGTATGTTGTTTTGATCAAAGACTCCTTAACAGAATAGAGTCAGACAATACAGCAGATGCCACTGCGTCTTCGTATTCCATTTACATTTTGATGTAGAAGACAAACCTTGGCTATTTGTGTGAGAAATCACCCTTGAGCTCTTCCTCTCAGCCTCCCCTTCCCAGCCATCCTTGTGAGACAGAGGTGCTGGGTGGGCCCAGAGATGGGCCCATCTCTACTAATAGAGTAGCAGTTTCCAGTATTAGGAGCCATTACTAGAGGCTGTTTAAAAGAGAGAATGCTGAAGAATCCTATCATATAAAGAGTGAGTAAATGGGAAAAAAAAAGTACAGTACTATGTACTCACTCATAGATTGAAGTAAGTAATATTAAACTTTGTTCACTTTGCATTTTATAAACCAAGTCATTGTTACTTTCTCTGTATTGTTCATCTAAAAGAAAATATTGTTGCAGTACATGGTCACTTATTTCTCCAAAGTACAATCTAGATACTGCTCTATACCCCTCCAGAACTTACTTTGGGCAGCGGCAAATACCACAATTTGACCTAAAGGGGATAGAAGAGAAGGTCGGAATGTTTGGTGTGGATGAGCAGGGCTGAAGTTAATTATGTGTCTTGTTTGATCTGCAGTTCTCATTGAGATTTCTTTTCTTAGTCCTTGCAAGTCAAAACCGATTAGGTACTGTGCTGTGGGCTGATGAGCGCTCTGACCACTGCAAGTCTGGCAGTCAGGTAGCCACATTTTTCAGAAGTAAACAGCTGGTAGGAACAAACTGTGTTTCCAAGGTGAAGTTGGCTGGGGTTTTTCCCAACAGAGTGTTTAGAATTGGAGCTCTTCCTTCTCCTGGGACCTGGCACTTGCGTCAGCAGATAGACACTGGAGGCACAACCTCGGTCAGCTGCTGCACTGGCAACCTCAGGAGCCACCAGGTTAACTTTAACCTCTACGGGGTGATTAGGAGCATGAGATTTCAAGCACATCCCGATCCCCTCTCTCCTTTCATGGAAGAGTGCCCTGTTGTTGTTTTCCTCCTCTTATTCCTCTAACTCTTCAAACAAGTGGCTCAAGAGATCACTATGGCTGGGTTTCTTTGTACTTCCATTCCTTGCAGGTGCTTCCTCAAGGAGTAGACAATATGTTGCTTCCTCTCCTTTGGCTCATGATTCACCCCAAAGCCACATTTTCTTAAAACTTTCTTTTACTTTAATTCTCCCTTCCTTTCTTCCATCTCCTGGCTGCCATTTGTTCTGTATTTACTTGGAGGATAATCAAGGCAGAGAATGTCTCCAGAAGGTGACAATCTGTTGCTCAGTAGTAGGACAGAGCTGACACCTGTACCAAGAAAATGTAACTCCAGCTACTTTGTCCTAAGGCACCAGGGAGTGAAGGATCCCGCTCATAGGAACCCAGCTCTCAGTTTTATCTGCATCTTCAAAATAAGCTCAGAGTGACTGAGGAGAAGCAGAAAGCACATATCACCTTCTATCTTTTCCAGCTGAAAGATGAGAGGCAGCAGTTCTGCTACTCCTCCCTAAGTGTACTTTCTTGAACAGATGTATGACACTAGTTGGGCTGACTTTTTTTCTGAAGTGTTAGCATTTGTGCACTGTGCTGCATAAGCATTCTATTAAATAGATAAGCCAAGATACAAAAAATGTTCAGTAGCTCGCCCAAGGCTATATGGCAATTCAATAACAATGCTGAGAATTAAAAACTAGGTTGAATTTTTTCATGAAATGCTTTCTCACAGGAAAAAAAATACTCTATCGATCCTCTTGGGGAAAGTGGAAAACTGTGAGCTCTTGAACTGCTTAATTATTGCAAAATATTTCCCGAAAAATGCCTGAGTTTTAAAAAAATTAATTGTACCAGACTTGGTAATTATTAACCANTAGATGACCTCTAGAGGTCCCTTCCAACCTTAGGCATTCTATGATTCTATGATTCTATGAATTCATTCAGTAGTATTGTTCATGGAACCAAGAAAATCTTTACTAATTCTCCGTCAAATATTGAAGACAATACAATCTGAAAATTTTGACTTTTTCATGGAAGTAATTTTTTGTTTATTGATTTTTTCCACAAGAACATGACTCAAAAGCACAGCGTCCAGCTCAGCACAGAAGGAGAACTGTGAAAAGTGGTATTGCTGGATGCATGAAGCGCCCCACAGGAGAACAGACTTTTTGCTGTCCTAGACCACAGTGGTTTCAGTTTCCAGCTTCCAGCCTACATGCCCTACACTTCAATTCTAGGTCACAAATTTTGGACATTCTCCACCTTCCCCATCCAACTTCTGTAGAGAAAACGACAGTCTCTCACACCATCATGGAGATTTGACCAAACATATGATCTAGAGGTTTGTGTTGAATGTATTTACAGGAACCAGAACTCCACTAGCCAGCAATTGCCCCACTAAGCGGTTATTGTTGGGGACAGCACATGTACATGCTGAGAGAAAGAAGATATCACAATATTTCCTTTTATTTTAGGGCACCCGCTAGCTTATGAAGCTGACCGCTTCACAGAGCCATAAGAAGTTATTACAGACAGATGTTTGACAGGAGCAGCCACAGCTGTGGAGCTGTTAGCTATTAGTGAAAATCTTTGCATCTGATCTTCTCCTTTGCAAGGAGAAGTCATTGATGTGTTTTCCCTCCAGTATGAGAAGAGGTCTCAGTCTGGCAAAGTTAATGAAAACCCTTTGTGGTGGGACTGATGGTAATTTAGTGTTAGTCTTTATAAAATAGTGACATGTAAATAAAGTTAGAAGCTTCATCTTTCTACTTTTTTTTTTGTATATTCACAGAAGCAGTGGGTAAAGAAACACATTATTAAAGAATACTTTTTTAAGAAAAAGCTAGCTAACCTTTTAAAATTATGGTACATGCACTCATATTTTAAATTAGGACTTTTAGACTGCGTTCTTGATCAATCACAGTTATAGTAACAGGTTTAACCAATGTGAAGTATGAAACAGAGATGCATTCCTTATAGTTTGAAATTAATTAGTAGTTTTACAGAAAATATAATTCAGTTCACCACTACAGATTAATGAAGAACTAGGAAAAGAAATAAATTGCTCATTCTCCAATTGATTTGCAAAGTAACTACATACATTTTGTGAAGATAGTCCCATCATTTACACCTAAATACCTACATCTGAGCTTCAATATGTGAATTATAACTAGATTATTAAAATGGCCATTTTTTCCCCTTCAGTGTGGACTTTACTATGCTTTAGTGGTTCCCACTCTCTGATAGTCTTGTGGTTCTCTCTCTCTCCCTGATGATTTGATAGCCAATCGGAAGTTTTATACCTTTGGCCTGGGTAGAACCTGCTCTGTCCATGTCATCCACGCTATGTAACAAGTGGTCTAGGATGCCCAGGGCTGTTTAGACTATGACCGTGTAAAAGGAGACCATTTTTGCAGGCATGTCTGTTCAGATCTGAAATGCTCATGTTGACAGTTTCTAGACATCTGTGAGCAAAGACAAGGTGTTTGCCTGGTGTCTGATGCTCGCTGACCTTCATGGTCAGTCAGAACTCCAGTTTCTTGGCCTTCATGGCAGTTGCAGTGCTCTATGTGGGGTGTATGCAGGATAAGACAAGTAAAGAATTTGGGCCAGAAAGTCTATTTAATATTGCTAATGAGTTGTATACTGCTATCAGATCTCCTTGTTTATCTACCATTTAGATACTGAGGCTTTTTTTTTTTTTTAATGCAGAACACCTTAGATAAATACACATTCAGTATTTAAAGGATGGTGCAGGTACTCTGAAGATGCAATGCATTACCTTCTTGAAAAAGAACAGAATAGACAAATAACAAAATATTTGGTCTATTATTAACGAAAAATAGCTACTTCTTCCTTTCTTGTGGCTGGTAGCTAGGGTTGGCCTTATAGTCCTATCTTAAATGTAAAGGTGAGCACAATCAGCAACGAAGTTTTCCTCAGAAAAGAAGCTGAGCTGAAAACTTTGGTAAAGAAAGGTTGGGTAACCTGATGACTTTGAGTAAATATCTGTTCTTTTCCAAAATATTAATACTATAAGCTGAAAGAAAAACCAGAAAATCCCCGAGGTCATATTCCGAAACAAGACTGGGATACACTCCGCATTTATCAATCCACGTCTGCTTTAAACTATTCCTTCAGTAAAGCTCCATCCCCGTGTGTTGTTGCCCTCATTCCTTATAAAACAAGTACAAAATCAAAAAGTTGAGTATTTCACAATAATAAAATTGATAATCAGATTTATCAGAGAGAATATGACTTAGGGGGAGCACAAGCACCACTCAGAACTGTCTTATAGTATGTTATTTTTCAGAGTAAGTTCTTCTGAAAAAATGAAACAGGATCACAGTGTTTCTGGCTTTGAAGCAGAACTTGAGCTGTTGGGAAAACAGAAACTAATTTAGGAGTAAAACCAAAAAAATTTTGCTTCTCCGGAATTCAGAATGACTTCTGGATAAAATTCAGGTGTTGTTTGTTATACATAATGCTTCTGTAGTAAAGGACAATTGATCTAATAGTACCAGGGCAAAGCAGACTTGCCCTGGAAAGCCAAAATAGTAACAGGAAATGGTTTCTCATAAGGGGCATACTCAGACTTTAAACACTTATTGTATTATTGACAATTATCTGTTTAAGACTGGAATTACTTGATGAGTACTTCAGAAAACACTGCATTACAGCTTAATTGCTTCAGTAGCTAATTCATTTTTAAAATACCCTGTAGATAAAGAAGATGATAGCAAAATAGTGGATGTATGTTTATGAATGAATATTTTGCTCTAGCTGCCTTCCTGCCATCAAGATGTTTCATGTGTATTTTAATCAAAAGACATTTTTCTATAGTGGCCTTTACTTCAGATTTAATTAATATGGTTAATTTTTAACTTACAAATTTAAATCAGATTTGGCTGTGGAAGTCACTGGCCTAGTAAAATGGTGAAGGAAGATATTTATTAGGTTCTTTTGTGTACTTGACAGTTAACTTAAAAAGACTAGCAAACACTAATTGCAACTTTGTGGTCAGACCTAAACAATTGTGTTTGATCCCAAGAGTATCACCAAAACAGAATCAGCATTGTTCCAAGGGTACTTGGAGAAAACATATTTCCTTTGTTGTTTAAAAGGAAAAAAAAAAATGTTGGCATTTGTAGTAGAGATCTAGAAATTTCATTAAGTAATCCGGTTTATTCCCAAAACAATGTAAAATCATTTTCTACAATGAAACAATGAATTTTCCAATGTAATATTTAATTCAAGTCAATATTTAAATCAAGTTCTTGGCTTCTACTACTTGTCTTTTGGCTGATACAAAGATTAATAGACTTATCAGTCAGAAAGTTTTACATGATATTTGGACTACACATTAGGCCATTCTAGCACATTGAATAATTGATGCTGAAAGGCTGACCATCAGAATACTGTAGAGTAGTATCATCTTCAGTTAAATGATATATTGTAGGTCTTTGACTCTACCCCCCCGTAATTAAGACTATTCCTCCAGGCCCCTTTTACAATTTTATAATTATATTTGTAATTATTATTACAATTAATATAATTATTGTTTTGTAATATTGTGCAGCTAAAACAAGAGGAATATTTCCAACAAAGGATTAGTGACAGGAATCGAATAAAACCTCACAAGCATGATTCTGTCTGCAAAGAAGAGTCCAGATATGGATTTGAAATATCAGCAAGACAATTTTAAGAAGTACTTATGAAGAGAGTTCTAAAAAGCAGTGAGAAAAGATTTCATGACTCTTCTTCTACCTCTGCCTGTATTTTGCCAATATTTTCCTGATAACGGTGTGAGGCCAGTATAAAAAAAGAATGGTCATCTCTTACCTCTATGACAAGATACTCTTGTTTGTGAAGCACTAAATTAAAATGGATGTTCTAATATATATTTATGTCTAATGAACACTTCTTTAAAGCCAATATGCTCTTCTCTTTTAAATCCCTCATTAGAGGCCACTTAATGTTAATTATTTGTATTACCGTGGTACCTATCTGCCCCCAAAATAAACTGGGTATTTTTGCTGTATGCACCACATTGTGACATTCCCTGCTTCAGAGAGCATATTGCTGAGGTATACGACAAGACAACAAGTGGAAGTGAATAGAACACAAGGAAAAATACAATACTGACTCATTCTGAGGACCAAAGAGTTTGTTCACTCAGGTCTTTTCCACATTTTATACCATCAAGTGCTTCATGGAATGTCACACAATGAGCACATTTGTAAAACTCCAACATTTTCTATTTAGTGGACTTTCACAGCATGTGAAAATTCACACTTTAGCAGTTACCTGAGACCCAGGCACACTTCCAAAATACCCTCTCTGGGGTTCCCTTTGCTGCCTCCTGTGAAGCTTGTGGAATTGTCTACTGGAAAACTAGGCTCCCAAGGTGCCTTTAAAGCTGAGATCCTGTCTGAAGATATTGCATTGAGTCAGACCCCCTAGGAGAACCCACCATATGAACTCACTCAGGCTTGGTGGCCCTGCGTCTCCCAGAACTGCGGCATCAGCACAGCTACAAAATGCTTTGTTTAGAACCAGGAACTAGAGATTTCCTTGTCCACATATGTCCCGTAACAGTGGAGATATTAGGGTGGTTTGGACCTATGGCTTTTTTTCCACTAAAATGCAACTTGTCTTTTTCCAGCTTGAAAAAAAAAAAAAAGACAATTCTCCTAGCTCTATTTTAAGATTGATTTAACTCTTTTTCAACATGAATAATTTAAACCTGAGCTTAAAGTCAATAGTAAGAAAAGATCATTTTCTGCTATTCTGCTATTTTTCTCCATCTACCAATAATCCTATCAACCAACAAGAAAGAAGAACATAATTTTTGACACCCTTAGTAATCATTCTTTTTGCTTTTAAGTCACAATAAATCATATGACCAAGAATAATTGAGAAGTGAGGGTTCATTCCCCTGAAACATTTTTCATCTGTTTCAGGAAAGCTTTTATGCATGTATTTAAAATTTTAAGTATCTGAGGGGCCCAAAATACAGTAACTTTATGAACAACTGATAGATCAAAGTTTCTCACACATTGTGGGGCATTCTGTTAAAATTCTAACCTTTAAATAAGTGATTAAGTTATTAATGCCCAGAAAATAAATAATTCAGACATATTTTATGTGACTTTTTATAAGAAAGGCCCGTGTACCTCAAATCTTTCCTATTTTTTTCCTCTTTTATTTGTTGGTCTTCCAAAAAACACCACCTTTCTCCTCAAACCTTGATTTGCCTATATCTTGATCTATAACACCGCTGGGCAAGTCTGCCTGTTTCACCAATGCGGCAGGTAGCGATTCAGAAGCAATATCCACCGGTCCTTCAGCACCCAGCAGACCGGCCGGGATTGCTGCAGAGGGGAGCAGCATCGCTCGGTCTCCCAGGGTGTAATCCCTAAAATCCCCCGCCTCCCACAAAGGGCACTGCACAGGGGCAGGAGCGCGGCCCGCCTTGCTGCACCCCAGGGTGACCAGGTCGCTGCTGGCGCCAACACGGGGAGCCGGGGAGCGCAGTGCGGAGAGCGGGACACCAGCGCTGCAAAGACTGCAGCAGTTCCGGCACCTGCTGTTTTTGCTGCACGTTAGTAACCAGCAGCATGTGCAGAAAGAAGCACCACTGTTTATAAAGCCTTTGTTATTTTCCAAAGTAATAAACCCAGTTTAAAAATATACAGCTATTACCTACTCTCGTCTACTTTTTACAAGCCTAGCTGATGGTCTTTGACTTTGTTTTCTTCATTAAAGAATTCCTTTTCGGCATATGGCCCCATGGCAAATGGAAAGATATTTTTTCACGTTTCTCTAGGACATAACCACTTTTTGAAGAAGATAATATTTGTTGGTATGCAAAGAAAAATAAAAATAACAAATCCAATTTTTTAAAGTCTCTTTTGAGGACACGTGCATGTCTGAGCCCAAATCCTAAATCTTATAATCTCTTTGAACGGGTTACATCAGAGCTCCTAATCTTATTTGCAGAATACTCCCGCATCTACAGTTCACTTAAACACATTAAAATTCTAAATGGAAAAGTAAAAAGAAAAAAAAAAGTGATATTTATCACTAGACTCTTTTTGTGATAGTCTTTTACAACCTTTAAAGTACAATATATCAGTCTCCAGTGTACTTTTTGTAGACTTCCATAAAATAATAGCTTGGCTGTTTTCTTTCAGAAGCAACAAGGCAAAAACCTGACCCACATCACTCTCAGTGGTAAAATTTCCCATGAATCTACCTGCATGAGGTGTTTTCTTTTTTCTTAGAATACCTTTTTACACACATCAGAATTTACCTAAATGAAAGTTTCATGTTATACTTCTAAGGTGAGAGTGTATTAAATGAGACACCATTATCATTCTCTGCCTTTTTAATTTCATACTTAAGTTAACTCAATTATAGCATTAGATTTTGCACATGAAGCCAAGTGATCTCAAACACTGACAGAAACAAGTGAAGATGCATGCAGCATTTTCCTAATCCATCCATCTACTTTTTTTTTTTAATCTGTAATTATTCATGTTATTGTGTATCATATGCAGCCATTTTATTTATTTTGGACTCATGCAAGGCAGAACACTAGCTGAACAAAAATATATACATAAAAGTATTATTTTTTCCTTCTTCTCAGACATTATAATCAAAAATGAATGTAGAACCAGATTAGTGCATTTGTTCAACTAACAATTATTTCTTATTAAATTTGAAAAAGTTTAATGTCTGCCTAATCTTGAATGATAGCCCTAATCAAACTTTTTGTTGTCTCTTTCTCCCAGCATCTGAAGAGTGCTTAAAAGTAAACAAAGCGATGGAAAGGGAATCCCTGTAGCAGAAATTAAGAAATAAAATACAAGGATTAACCTCCAGCCTTATGTGCCTTTATCTCTTCTCTGCCTTGCAACCAAAGGGAGACTGTTTAACCATTAAAAAAGATTAAAGGTATTAATTAGACTAAGAGATAGAAACCTATCACCCTTCTGTCAGAGTAGACCAGAAATAAACCTTCTACCAGATAAAAAAAAATCTATATTTTTAGAGTTTGGTCAAAACAAAAGTCCTGTTGATCAGCCTTTTATATCCCTATTGTTGTCTAACAGATTAAACAAATGAGCCTGAAATTGAATAAACATTTTGATGAGTTGGTGTGTGAGGGGCAGAACCACTGCTTCCTCCTCGTATCAAAGTAACAGCACCACGCACAAACAAATATAATTCTGCCGGGATTTCATAAATCTGTGTAAATAAAACAATGGAAGAAGATTAACCAACAGCCCCAACAGTGGAACTCTGAATTGCCTTTTCTTTCTCCTTAAAATGAATCAACTCTAAAGTACATTTAAATTATGTAGAAACTATTTTAAATGCCTTTTTGCAGCAGAAACAGATATTATACAAAACTACAGCTATATGCCATATTTAAGGACAGATTAGACATCTTTTAAAGTCAGTTGTCAGTGGAAGATTACAAAATATTATACAAGAAAGACGACGACTGGCAGGAGAGAGCATATTTTTATCCAAGAATAACCCACTTCTGAAATTCTCAGAGTTGTATATGCCCTTTTCAAATCTTATGGATTTAAAAAATATGTATTTTCAGCTTTCAAGCAGACATCCTTATAAAAAGAATAGATATTAGTCAAATACATTAATCTCACCATGTGTTAAAGGTGACCCTGTTAGAAAAATAGATTATGATGATGTTAGAAAATTATAATGGGCTATATTAAATAGCTCTGTTTGAAATATGTTACAGTCAGCGGCTAAACATCAAAATGAAAAAGAATTATATTAAAGGTCACAATCAAAGAAATACTTTGTACTCATTGTATTAGTAAAGGATAGTTAACAATTTTACTTAGAGATCTTTTTACCTATATTTATTAATATTTATGTCTGCATACACATACATTCCTGTAAGTGTATATGTGCATGTCTTAGTGTGCATCTATTTAAACACAGACTCACACAAACTCACAAACAAGAAAGCAAACTAAAGTTTTATTTTTCCGGGCTTGCCTCAGTAAGTGAGTGCTTACCGAAAACAGTTTAACCATTTTGAAACAAAAATGAAAGGAAAGAAATTAGCTAAAGTAGACACATATTGTGGAGAATTTCAACCCAAATACTTAAATTCTTGCAAATATTAAGCAAAATGAAAAGCTTTCTATAATATGAAGCATACCTGATATAATAATCATAATATGCATATCGGGATAAATATCCAAGACAGTATCACAGTCAGTACTCCTCTGTCTACGTCCAACAGCAAGGTTACACCTAGGGGCAGTTTTGCTTTACCTCTCGCTCTGGTACTTGCGGACAGAAGAGGAGGCATCTCCGGGACTCCAGAGCAAGGCTCCAGGGCGCTCTTGAGAGAGCTCGAAGGCGTTTACGGAAAGGTCCTTGGTCAACCTACTGCTACACAACAACACCAGCCATGAATGCTTGGACGTCCTCAGACTGATAGTTTTCCCTCCACTAGGTTCAGCAGTGTTTTTTATAAGTAACTAACACTAGCTACCGGAGAAGAAAATCTGCTGATGAGTTATAAAAAAAAGTTGCTATGCCAGGACAATTTCTCAGTGTGTGAATAGCAGACATCACAAATGTGATTGTAAAGGAAAATTCATGCAGAGAAAGCAGTGCACTGAAGTAAACCACCATCATGTACCTTATTAATCTCTTCAGTGGCTTTTTCTATCTTTTTTAAACAAGATCATAAAATAGATCAGAGGACACGGAGCAAATGGCCAACTTAGTGTAAATTGTATACAAACCTTTTGTTGCATTTACAATGTGATAAGCAACTAAAATATTTTTCTTTGCTATCATAAATACCAATTTTGTGGAAGACTCTGTGTATTCAGTGCAATGATACAGCGAAGCTATGACTATTAAGAAAACTATAATCACTTTCTCTAGAATGTTCCATTGAAACATCTGTTTATGAAAAGGTCTTCCATCCTTGTGCCACACTAACTATGGGCCTACTTTCACTTTTGTCATAATTAGAGGGGTCTTGTCATAAGAGGCTGATTTTTTGTTCTATAGAATTAGAAGGTTTTCATGTGGGTCTCATTAAATTTACCAAAATTTCACCATCTGTAAGAAGGGAATGGTTTCATTTCAGCATATCTTCAGAAGGCTATAAGAATTATTGTGTAGGCAGAGCAAAAGTACAAGCCAGGTGTTAGCTGTTTACCCTGGAAATCAAAATTGAGATTAGAATATTGAATCTGACTTGTAGGTACATTATCATAGTGAGATTTCTAGGTAGGGGATAGAGTAGAGAGAAAATATTATTTAATTCACATACACAAATTACATTTCTTAAATTGTAAGACTACAATATTAGTAATTTTAACCTCTATCTCAGCATATAAAATAAGAAAGAAAAACTTTTTGCACATCTAGTGCATCGAAAAGTTTGATTTTTTTTTTAATTTAAGAAGTAAACAAACAAAAGCAGCTAACCAGGCTTTAATACATTTTTATGAGGAATTTGTATGAGCTAAGAGCTTACTGTGGATCAGTCTAAAGCAAATTAAAGTGGTTGATTTCCTACAGAAAATATCCCAACAAGGTTTGTAATGGATGTTCTAAAAGAACCTTGGCTGTAGCAGTGATACTGAAAGCCTCTGTAATAATATATTTCAAATGATTTAGCTGACTAAGTGCTTCAAGGAACAGAGGAAAATATCATTTTGAAGCACTGGTTCAGCTGAACAATTTAGGTAAATCTAGCTTTGAAAGCATTTTAGTCGAGTCTCTTCCAAAATTGAGAGATGATTCAAGAATTTGATGTATGGAGAGCCTATTGCTTCCCTCACATGCACCTGTATAGTTGTGTTGATTTCAGTGTTGTTACTCATGTTTTTAACTGTATAGATGAGAAGAGAATCAGGTTTTGTACAAGTAATACTCTACCAGCACACTTTATATTCCCCTTCACCACTATTGATGTATGAGCTACTGCATGGTTCTCAGAGGGCCATTGACTTCTGAATCAAAATGATGGTGCAATTGTACTGATTCATTTGGATGTTCTTGTGCCTTCTAAATTTAAATGAAAATGACATCTACTCACGAGAAAGCAAGGCAGCAGCATTTTTAAACATCAAGACAAAGTAGATGGAACTTACTTTAACCATAATCAAATATTCACGTGCTATAATCACATTGCTATTGTCCTGCATCTTAGGTTTATCTGCTGCATATAAATTACGGTAGATACAACCCAAGAAACTGCCTAAATCCTATCAATATTCCTCCATAACTTTCTTCTTTCTCTGACCCCAGTGCTTTGAATCACGGACATATGTCTGTCTGCCCTGGTCCTTCAGACTAATGCTCTGACTCCTTCAGACTATGCAGTAAAAGTATGAGCTATTTCTCTATGTCTCCATCTGATGCTATGTGAGGACCACAGCTGATCAACATCCACCTCCTATTTTCTCTTCCTTTACCAGTGACACTCCAAAGGTACCTCACACTCACCCTCCAGAGGACACATGCTCTGTACTCTGGTCATTCCTGACCGACCGGCAAAACCATCTAGGCATAATCGGGATCTGCTCAGCTCGGAAAGTGCAGGACGTTACCATGAACTCTTCAAGCTGCAGAGAATTGGTAACAATGGGATTTAATTGTGTTTAAAAAGAGTGCAGCTATCTATGATCAGCAGGTACAGTGGAGATATCTATATTCAAATTTATACCAATGCATCTTTATGAAAATATACAACAGTCTATGTGCATTCCACAGACTCAGTCTTAGGAAAAAAAATCTTATTCTTAAACCTAATTCTAGGTCAATGAACCTTAGTTCATGCGAACAATATCATTTCAACAATAACCTGGATTTATTGCCCTAGAAATATAGTATTAATAAACATCAGTGATGAATGTGATATAGTGCATTCAGAACTGCTAGCTGATCAAATTTAGTTACCAGAGAACATTTCACTATGTTATTGAGGACGGACTGTACTCTGTATTCATTCAAAATGTGTCTTTTTTTCTTCTCCTCATCGGATTTTGGAGCATTTGAATTTAAATGTTGGCACAGCCTGTCAAGTACAAAAATCTTGGCAGTTGTATACTCTGTGCAGTAGAGACATTTACCTTAATATAAACAACTATATTACAACGTTTCAAGCTGCTTGTATATATATTTAATTATCTTGTCTCCTTTTGATTACATATGATCTTGCATAGTCTGTTATCGATAGAAATTTGCCAGGTTTTACAACTGAGGTTTATACTAGCACTCGCTCTACTCTATGAAATGAAAAGCACCAAGAAATAGTCTGGCATGAAAGTGTAGAAGCCTTTTATAGTTCCACCTTAAGATCTGGTTTGGTGCCGCTCCATAAAAACCAAATGCACCTCCCAGGCCAAGAGGCCATCTCATTTTCAATTATCACGAAGCCAGATTAAGTGCCCTGTCAGCTTTTTCAGCCCTGCAGTTCCAACAAAGCTTCTTCCTATCAAGGTAAACTGCTGCATTTGCCACCCTAACCCTAGGCCACTTATTGTTATGCTGTTTCATTTAAAAAATAAATAGAACATTTTCATGCAAACATTTGACAAATAGGATCAGACTTTCTTCAAAATGGTTTTCTATAAGGAGGCTTCTGAAGTTACTGAAATAGGGTTCTGGTTATATTTCTTCACTTACTAACTTACCCTTAAGAACGTCCAATGTGCATCCTAAGGGTACCAAAGGATGATATCACTGTACTAGTTTAAACTAATGTTTCATCAGTTTTTATTTTCAATGGTCAAATGTTATTTTCTTCCTTTGTTTTTAAATATAAAATATAATTACATATTTCTGTGAGATTTTTTTTCCAGATAATTATATCCAGTTGATAAGAAAGGATTTGAGAAATAGACTGTGTTTTACTTTCTCTGCCATTGACATATATGACTGATATATCTCTTCCAAAAAGTGATTTAAGCTCTCGGAGATACAGTCCTCATATCTCTGTAGTGGGAATATACTGCTAATCTACTTTTCTAAATTCTTTGAATTTTGCTGATGAAAATACATACAAACACACACATAGCAGGATTGATAACCTTTATGGGACAAAACTGGCTAGTCTGATCTCCTGTATATTGTAGACCACTGTTTATCCTGACAGTTATCAGTGCTTAGCAAGATTCTATGGTAGACAGCTCACATCTGTACGTAGATTTTGAAAGATGCAGAGTCTACTACAACTTTGGAATTCTGTTTTTGCATTAACACCCTACTTCTATCCTAATGATAATCTGTCCCATACTAATCTGAATTCTTCCTAAATGCAAGGCCAGTCATTACTGCTCACCAGCCTTTCTTTTCTGGCCAATTAAAGGCCTCATTTGTACCTAGTATTTTCTTCTTGTCAAGCTCTTTTTTTTTTATTCTGTCATCAAGTCACTTCTCAGCTTTTTTTTTTCAGGTATTGTTATTATTACTACTGCAAATGGAGTCAGACTGAAAATCTGAGCTTGAACATTGAAATTCTCTGGATAAATAGGAAATGAGAATAGCAGAGGGTCTTTACTGTGCTGGCTCTCCAGCAGTGCCTTGCCAATGTTCTTTAATCTTGATTGGGAAAGACCACCTGCAAGGCTAAGCTGATAGTCTCATTCTTCCTGTCCATTCATTCCTGGGTCGCTGAGCTCAGTCTGCCAACATGGGTATCAATTAGTGCTAAAAAACATCATCAGAATTTCAATTAAGGCTGTGATAGTGTCCCTCCATTTAGAGCAGTGTTGTCAAATTGTGTAAATTGAGACCAAAAAAACCCAGCTATGTTCTGTAATTAAGTCCGTCTTTTTTTTAGCCTGAGATCAAGTATCTTTCTAAAAACAAAACAAAGGAAAAAATGACTTTCAGAACATTGGAAAAAAACACAGGACAGTCAAAGATGTTGTTATTCCTCTGACTCAAACACATCTTTTATTTTTAAATGACATTTCACAAACCATTAGTTCCTAATGTGAACTACTGCCTTTGGACATTAAGAGTAATAAAAAATCCTTCGGCAGTGAAACTGATGTTCAAGTTTTATTTTTAAAAACATTTTTAATTTGTGGACCTCGTACACAGCTGTCTCAAAGATACCCTTGCTACAGTGATTTGCACTGGTTGGCCTTGAAAAAGGCGGGAGCTTAGGGGAAGTACCTCTTTAGGGGAGGTACATACATAGATAGAAATTCTGAAGTAAATCAGTGTCCTCAAAATTGCATGGAAATATTTCTACTGAATATGGGCTAATCTACAAACTTTCCTAACAGAACTGAATCTGATTGAGGAATAAGACAGACCTCCTCCTCTAACTCAATATGGAACATGCTGATATCTTCAATTGCCTGGAGATAGATGTTATAAAAGGTAGGACCAACACACAGTGCCTTTCATGAGTGCTTATTCTAACACTCCTAAATCACTTCAACAATCAAAACAGTTTCTCCAGAGTTCATAGTTTAACAGAAAGTGGTTCTGACTCCAGAGTCAGGCCAAGGTTGGGAATTCTTAAGGATTTGGCACCAAAGTTCCCCATGAGGTACTCTGCAAATTATTTATGATGGTAAATGCTCTGCTGGCTGACCCACTGTCAGCACAGCCACAGCCAGATGCTAGGGTCTAGTTTTGTTCTTACTGATTACCTGTCATGTACACTCAAGTACAAGTGAAAGTAGCACTGTTCCTCCTTAGCATCATTTAAAGATTGATGGATTAGTTTTTGGTTGCACAAGCTGGTTGAAAGAAGTGTGGTCTCTTTTGTCTATATTTTAACCACATGAGCCTTCTTCCACCCTTGGCTAAAACTTTATTTCTATATTGTAGAACAAAAATGTGGAGATTCACTTCACAATTGGGCTTAATTTTTGACATCTTTGCATCTTCATTTTTGCTAGTTTGCCAGAACATTGGATTACTGTTGTCGTATTATCACAGCATCCCAGCTACTTGTCAGCAAACATCATATCCTGAAAAATAATGAGTTTCAAAATAAAGATGAAAGGAAATTTACTTCTTGAAAGGCTTTCAACAAACAGATGTGTTTTTTACTTTAGAAAAATTGTGCTTCGGTGGCTGTCCTTAGTATCCTTTAAAGGTAAAGTATCACAAATGCTTTATGAAATCTGACTGTTTTCATCAAAGTGATTCTGCCAGACATCTTGGTGGAATTTCTGGAGGTTCTCAAGCTTCATTCAGTTATATGATGGCATTTCAGATGGTCTCTTGAACAAGGGTCTATGTTTGCTGTGCAGAAAAGTTAGAGAAACCTAAGGCCTTATTAAGATGATGAATAAATTATTTTAACAAACATTTAGCAAATCTAGCTTCCTGGATACCATACATATAGGCTCTGCATATCTTTAAATACAAGATTTTTTTAAAAAAGTTATTAGGAATAAAAGTAATAACTTTTACTTATTACTTTCTCGTAAGTAACTTAACTTTTACTTAAGTTTGAAAACTATGCTGACTTACGAGATAGAAATTATAGAATGAGATAATTAACACAAAAGCTACGTTATATAGCTCAGAAGGTTTGAAATTTATAGTAAAAAATAAGATTCAGCTCCTTAGGCCAACTAAAATCTTACCAAGGTTTGTTTGTTCCACCAATTGCCAGGAAAATTTGAATCTCAAGACCTGAAGGGAATGTTGAATCTATTCAATTGCTATCTTCCATGAGCACGATCCCTTTGCTTTCTTCAGTAGTTTTTGCTATTTTGCAGGGAAGGCAGTTTTGCATTTTTAAGTCAGTGTTGGAAAGAATGCTGAAGCAATTTTCAACAGTGAAGCTCCAGATGCGGAAAGCCCGGCACACATTATTTAGTAAAGTACGTAAGACCCAAATTCCTATACATTAGAATTCCTCAGGAAACTTCATGCCTTCTAGTGAAGTAATAAGGTCCAGAGGAGAGATATCAGCAAGGTATTTTGAATCAAGGACATTTTCTTTTTGGATATTATTCTATTATTCTGGACATAAAAGATGAGAACCACAGTTGTAGAAGACAGGAAGTTTGAAGTCTGAAGCTACATAAAGACACTTCTGGCATAGAATTCATGTTCTATGCATTTATGGTGTTACTTTGTTCTGGTTTATAAAAGGGAGTGAACAAAGAGAATATCCACAGAATTGTCCCTGCCAAGCTTCCAGATTTTTAAAGAGGAGACGTCTGACCAAACAATCACAAAGACTTAACCTCTACTAAGATTTATCAAAAGATAATGGAGCTGGAGCAGCACAGCAACAAAGCTTTCAGAAACAAGCCAAAGAAGTGTTCATTGCTCTTACACACTTTGTTTAATTCTGCGATGCAAAACTTTGTTATCAGGAAAACCACCTCACACCTGTAAAGCATGTACAACAGGCTTTCTCAAGGGATACCTCACCAATCTACACCTTTTCTGCATTCCTTCGCTTTACTACAGTCAGACTTCATGGCACTATGGACAGGCTCAAAGTGGCCAAGACCTAGGCAGAAGAACCACAAGCATGCGAGGATGCCTCTGGTGGCAGGGAGGCAGCAAGGATGAATTTCCATCCCCCTCCAGTATTCCAAACCATGAAACAGACGTCTAGGATAACATGGTGAGTGCAAATTATACCCAGCTCTGGAAGGAATAGCTTTTGCCTTTGAACAACCTTGGATACACACATAACCTAGAGAGAGCTAGCACACATCTTCCAGCACAATCTGAGATCAAAATACAAAACTCTTAACAGCATGGGGCATCACATGCATTTGAGAAACCCCCTGTTGGTCTTCAGTTCAATAAACTGATAAATGGATTACAGTGATATAGCTGTATGGGAGACCTTTTTCCTCTTTGACAAGTATGGTGCTGCTAATATTCTGCATGCTAATATCTGACAACCAGCTTCATATTGTTTAATGAAACAGGCAGGACCCAGACTCCTAGGGCCCAGGACTCACCAGGCTGCACTACCTAATCTGCAGCTGACAGGAAGAATCTAGGAACTATGCTCTACCATTGATCATTTTATCTTGAATGCAATTATTTTAAGGATATTTTATTTCATGAAAACATCTTCATTTATATAACAGCAGCAAAATCTTAGTCCATATGATGGGCGAAGCATACAGGCACACAAAAGTAGTTTGGAGGAGCATTATCTGGGATATCATGATCTAGCCACATGCCAAATGAATGTATATAAACATTACGAGATCCCAGATCTGAAAACATTTACATGCATGTAAGTTCCACGAGGTGTGGAATCTATTTAGTTCCAGCCTCTGTGGTCCAGGCACAACTGACAGCTCCAGCATCCATAGCAGAGTGACGTCTGATTACTACTACAGAAATAGCAGCAGGAGGCACAAAGCTGTCACATATACCCAGTACCCTTGCTATCGGGTTAGAAAATCCAAGGTTACAGTTAGCACCAACCCTTGATGTAAGGCTTGAGCAAACATCTAGCCCAGTGTGAAACAGCTTGAAACAGCTTTTCTCTTTCTGTTTGGAGCCTACTGATTCAGGAAAACACACCTTTGAATATCCTTGGTAAATAAATACACTCAATTAGCAATCACTTTTCTGAATGGGAAATGTGTAAAATTCTGAGTACTTTATCATGTCCTGAGATGAAGGTTTTCTGAAGAAATATACAATGTTTTATTGAATATGACCTAGACATCATATCTTGGCATCTTATCATGTTTGCAACAATACATTTAACATAGCTTTTATGTAAGTCAGGTCATATATACTTGCAAACTATCTGTTTAAACATCTGCATCCAACAATCAATTGCAATGGGTCCTTCATGTGCTTTTTATATCTTTTAACTCTAGGAATTGACAGATATTCCAGCCAAGACCTTTCTTTGTAAGACTTCGCTTTCAGTTGCTTATAATTTTATTCACTTTCTGCTTACTTTTTGGTAACTACTTCAGACTGACTGTCTCTTTTCTTGCGTGATTTCAATTCAGAAATAGTAATTTGTTTCTGACTAGGGAAAAATACACAGTTTTGTCTTTGTGGAATAAAAGCTTTATTTTGATGCCCATGTTGTCCCTTATATTGGCTCAGGGACTTGCAATTAGGCAGTCAAGTCATCTTTTCATGAGGAATTGCCTTTTGTCATTTTTGGGAAATGTGTCCAGATTTGGCAAAGGTTTACAAGAAAAAAGTCAGGGATGATTGTGTCCTCATATGAAACAAGTCTCATTCCTTATTCCTTTGTTATTAGTAAATGCCTTTTGCTAATTGAGAAATTCCTCCTCTCTTGCTAGTATGGGAACGCACGTTACTCCACAGCTAAACTGACAGTATCCAGCCTGGTGTGTTCAGTGGTTTTTACCACACTCAGGCCTAGGTAACTAAAACAGATACTACTGACAGATCTTCTGATTTCTCCGCGTGCTTCTTCAAGTGCCTCCACCTTGCATATCTGACACAGCAGATGTAATTTTTTAAATAAAATACCTGGACTTCTTCCACCCTATGACAGAAACAGGATATTGTGCATTTAGCTTTGCAGAAATCACATGAGGAATTTCCTTCTACCATGATTACTGCAGAATAAAGCTTAATGGCCTATAATTATGCAAGAGACAGGGGATGCCTCTCACTTCACATGAAGCACTGGAAAGAGATATGTCTTGTCTGATCCAATTGCCTTGGTTCTGGCAGCAGTCAGCAAGGAAGGGCAGCCAATTCGCAAGGGAAATTTATCCCACTATGAGAGAGATGTGTGGTACAGTTTGGTCAAATTACTTTGGTAAGTGCCTTTTTCTTGCACCCACTACCCATGTAATCATCATTTAACTCCTAAAAAACATATATCTATGGTTAGTTATGTCCTAAAAGGGTAACAGCGGCCTGTCCTCATCTGCCCAAGTTATGTGTGTATACCTGAATTTCTTTTCTACTGAAACTACAAATGTAGAAAGAAAGGGATGAGAAAAACTAAGCTGTTACTATAATACCGAATTCAGAGGCTCTTTCCCTTCAGCTTAGGAGTTCAGAGGCATTGGATGCCATCAGCAAAGTCCCTGTATGACAACTGTTCATGGATTTTCAGACAGACTTCAAAGATCTAAGAGATTGGTATAAAAATCAATAGAATTACATTTTTTAACTTTTTTTTATGTCTCATGACTCACTTTTCCATCATAAGCCTTTTGGGATCCATTTCCCAGCTTCTTTTGTACAATGATGGAGGGAGAATTTTTTTCTCATTTTTAAAAGCTGAGATTTTGATGCACTCACGTGACTTCAGTAGCATAAAGTCTAAAAACACATGCACGATTTCTGTGAGAGCCCTATGAATTCATCAGTTGCAATCTGCAAGCCTTTAGTGGTATCTTTTAAGATCAGCCAGCTCCCTTTCTCCTTTCCAAACACTGTCTTGTTCTTCATGTCACTGCTGTCATTCGGATCTGACAGTATTATTTGGAATACTTCAATATTGACTTCAGCGCTTTGCACAATTCATTACTATTTGCACATTTCCTGTTTCATATTCATATCTTATATCCAGGAACTCCAACCACCGTGGCATCAGCCATTCCTGTATAGATACCCTACCAGAAGAAATTAAGTATTCAAAGTGCAAAGCTTATAAGCTCCATAATTATAGATTGCAAATCCTTGTAGTCTATTTACAATAATTCCTTCCAAAGAGTACGAAAGTCTCCCTCACTGCATTTGGCATGCTGGATTCATAAAATAGCAGCAACAGTAACTTTGCTAAAATGCTAGGATGATTTCACAAAAAGACAGCAAGAAAGTCTCATGACTAATGCCAGCAGCTCCAGGAACTCTTGGGAAGGCAAAAGATCCTTAAAATTGCAACACTGGATCATCTCAGAAATTGCAAAGGATATAGGGGATAAGTTTAAATTAAATATCAAAACACAAAAAAAAGAAGGAAAGCTGAAATGGAAAGATATGTAACAAATGTGAGAGGACCTTTTTGTTTTTGTTTTTTTTTTTTTGAATGCTCTCTGCATAAGAATCAATGTGCGGATAGACCAGAAAATCTTACAAAAACTTTTTTTTAACAATTATGAATGATTGCTCAAGGGAATTTTTATATGTCAGTTTTATGCTTCTTCATGTTAAATGAAGTGAAACCACTGAGGCCTCAGGCAGCTAACTGCATCACCAGGCAAGGATAGAGTTAGTAATTTCCTTTTTTATCTGGACAGTAAAAAATATTGCTGTGCCACCATAACTTATAGCTTGTGACAAGGCAAAACTTTATGACTTCTGGATTTCTAAGTAAGTGGGTTATAGGAGAAAAGTAAAAAAGTCTAATTTATCAGAATCTTGATTTTTTTTAGCATAATGACTTGAAGATGAAGATTAGATTAATGGATTAATGCACATTTGCCTGTCTACCTCTCATTCTTCTTGTTGATTTTAGAGTTCCAGGGAAGACAATATGAACTAGCTACTGCCTGAAGAGAGGAGTTCAGCCAGGGTAACTTTTAGCATTTCCAAAGCAAACTGTTCAAATTTGATAATAAATGAATAGGACAACTTTTTTTTTTCCTAAGCCTACGTTACAGAAAAAATAAATATAATATAACTCTCTTCCTCCTGATTTGACTAAGGACTGGAAGTCTGATGAATAGAAGCAATCATCCAAAAGCATGACTGTCAGTCTAACTTTGCAATTTGAGCTGAAGATCTTTCCTGTAGGCTACAGCAATACTGAGATTGGGTTAAAGAATTTGACTTAGGCTCTTCTTTTTTATTATTTTTGTATAGGATGCTATCACTATGGTATCTCTACACCATTAGCAAAATTTCCTCCCAGTGCTCTTTCCAGTCAAAAATTTTCCCTGTGAAGCTGAAGAAGTTCTGATAATTTCTTGCCTAAATAATCATAGATAATGCACTTTACTCTGAAAGGAGTACTTTCTTTTTGGTATTGTCCACTATCCGTAAATCTCAGATGTTTATTCATCAAGGCAGTGATTAGAAACCCAGTCTTCCAGGCAAGAGCCCTGATCATTAAGCTACGGAGTCTGAATATTTACTATGAATATTTTAAGTATTTTGTATTAAGTGGATTATCTTCACCGAGAGGGCATGAGTGATTCATCTTATAGTATGCTATTGTGTGATAGCCGGTGCATTCTTGATTTGATAGAAGATTTTCTGGTAGGAGGATAAAATGTGTCTTCAAATGTGTGTTCCAAAGTAAGCAGGAGAAGAAAATGAGTCTGTGTATTATGCATGAGCGCTCTACGCACTAGGCTGTTGAGCATTTGAGATGGGTCATTGAGTTTTGTTTGTGATCCAAGCTGTTAAAGACATTCTGAAATATTGTAGTAGATCAGGACTTGCCTACACTATCAGTAACACACACATATGATTTGTGAATCTTGCTACGGTTTAGGCACTGAGCAGTCTGGTATGTTCCTGATCCCTGCTTGATGGTGATCATGCCAAGTAACAGAAATGAAGACAGCTGGGAATCCTCTGGCTGAGGCCTCAGTGCCAAGACTCCCTGACTACCTGCAGGGTTAGATGACAGCTAAGTGTCGGTTTGGTGTCACCACGTGTATTAAGTTAGGAAGTTTTGTACAACTCTTACCAGAATCAAATAATCAACTTTTTGGAGTTCAAAACACAGGCACACAAGAAAGAATGAAAAACACTGACATTCCAAAAGCAAATATTTGTTCTAGAGTAAATGTGCACAAAAAGAAGTCTTAGAGAGTGGTTAAGGACATGGCTGTACAGCAGTGCTGCCCACCTTTATGAGCTGGATGGGCCAATTCTTTTCTGTGAATATCAACATACATAAATATAGAAAGACCTAATCATATATCCAGTGAGCCCAGTACCTTCTGGGCCTTTGATGGACCTCATTCTCCACACTCTGCTCAAGGGCTGTCGCAAGGACAAGTATAGTCAGGAGTGGGTCCCCATTGCTAGATTTATTCATGAGGCCTGTGGCCCTTTTTCTTGGAGCCCTACTGCTATCATGTGGCCAGAAAAGAAGACAGCTAGGATCATGCAGCTGCCATTGTCACTAGAATAATTAATTTAGCCTGAAGCAAGCTTCTGTGTGTCTCCAAGGTGCCCTGGGAAAGAGAGCAACCAAGATTAGCTGACAGACTATCGGCTGAACACTTCAGAGATGAGATATCAAATTGATTTAATTCATATGTTTTTGTTTTTGTTTTACTGAAGTCCTTGAAAAAAATGAGTGATTCAGGTCAGTGCATGTAAAAGCTTCAAAGGGATTAGGATATTTTTGTCTTAGTTACTAACAGACATCTCACTACTGCAAACATGCAAGCCTTTACAGGTGATGTCTACGCTGATAAATAAAACAAGCTAGAGCACCCTGAAGGCAAATGTCATAATGGCTCATAGCCATCAGCTAAACTCTCTTTCCTCTTCTCCAGTGTGGTCTAATCCAGTCTGCCTACTTAGAGCAGCCCCTGACTTGTGCTATCCTCTGAAACATGCCAAGGCTTGGTCTGGGAAAGTGCTATTTGGTACTAGCCAGAACTGTGGCAAGGACTAGTGCTAACAGTGGAACACGATGGACACTCAGAGGCTCGTGCTCAGGTCCCTGTCCGAGTCTGCTCAGTTATTTGGGCAGGCATGGTCACCAAATCCTGTTGGCCTCAGTGAATTCACTCAGCACACATAGCGGAGTCTGTAAAATCACAAGTACCTCCAATATCAGCACTTGAAGCTGTTTGCATAGTAACCCTTACTCATCAGCAGCTATGAAGAACAGACTCTAATGAGCATCATTTATATGAATGTTTATGATAAAATAATTCTCAGTATGCAATTATATTTCCTTCCTGGCTTGTGATGGTCAGGAAAGTTTTTCCAAAATCTGTTCTTCTTAAGAATGCATTCAATGCACCAGCATGTCTATGGTCTTTACTGTAACATTTTTAAAACAGTTATTAAACAGTTTTGTCTCTTGTAACTTGGAAGGAAACTAATTGGAACACCTGAAAACTAGACCATTTTTATTAAGGTTCTAAATATAACCAAAGATGCTAATATTAAACCATTTTGACATATGTGACTTTTTAAAAAGACCTTCCAGGGTCTGTCAAGACTTTAATCCATTCATGACTGAGTGTTGACCAAGAGGTCAATAACATCTCAGGAAAAACAATAACAACTGTAAAATGATATGTCTATCATGCTATTGTAAGCAATAAAATTCTAACAAATTCCTCAAAATCTCTGTGTTTTCCTTTTTTCCTGATCAGTGCAAACAATCACACCAACAGTAATGAAACTCATGGGCAGTAGGAGACAGGACGCAGAACCTGCCTCTTCATTTTCATTGCAGAGAAATTGTGCCGGATGTTGCAAGTGCAGACGCTGGATCTTAGCCTACTTTCCAAGCTGCACACACATTCACACTGAATTTATGCTGGGGATAGAAAACAGGGAAGGAATTTAGATTCAGAGTCTTTTCCATATTGCCTTGGGTGTTTAAATCAGCCTCATTGCAGTCTTTAGAAAGAATTGTTTGGGGGCATACTTTAAGTTTCATTTTTCCTGATTTTCAGCTTATGCCGATTTATTAAAATCATTTGTTGAGTTCCAGCCATCATTTTGAATTACGGAGACCAGTTTAGTGGGAGACACTTAAGAGAAGTCTATTTCTTCAGTAAGATCAGCTACTGCTGTAGGATTTGGGCATAAAATGTAGTGGCAACACATCTGCATATCATATGGAAGTGGCATTTTTTAACATGTCTTTTTGTTAAATTCAAAGAAACTTGCCTGCCACTTAAGAGTCTGCCTGCCATGAAAGACATAAGCCCTATGTGTGTAGCTATCACATCCTTGGCCTTCTCTTCAGACTCTGAGTGGATCTGCACAACTCATATTAACATTAATGGGAATTCCATGCATGCATCACTTGGAGAAAATACTCCCTGTGATAGTTCATCATTATGTCTCTAGGCAGGTAAGAATGGCATAAATCATGTGCCCAGCACAGTTTCACCATGTGCATTATTAAAGCATCAGAGCAATAAAAAATAAAATAAAAAGCACACAGATTTCCAAATACTTTCTTCTTAAAATAGCAAGAAGGATCAAATGGAAAAGCTTTGAAAATCCTGTGAGGAGAATATGACTTAGCTGCATATTTTCCTGTAATTACAAAAGATCTAAAACCTAAGCTCACCCTTTCGCCTTCCAGAGAGAGCAGTGATGCGATAATAAAAACCGACCTCATTATGTAAGCAAGTCACAGACAAGATGCACTCAATTTATCATAAACATCCAGAGGGTGAAGAGAGAAGGGGGGAGTTTACACTGGAACTAGTTGACCTCAGCGTTTTGTTTTGTTTTTGTTTTTGTTTTGTTTTGTTTCCTTTTTTCTTTTTTTTTTTTCTCCTAAGAGAGATTCCTTTCCATTATTTTAATATTTCAACAGAAATACTTAGGTGCAGGGGAAAGTAGGACTGTGCAAAAGTGAAATCTTCACTGTTCCTCATGAAAGCAGCATGTGATAATCAATCAATCAGGACTTTTTTTCATAGCTCTGTAATTCTGCTCAACTAGGGGCAGGAGGAGGAGACTGCATTGCTGCTTCAATCCTTCCCAAGAAGTTTGCAGCAGGAGAAAAGCAACAATGGTCTTTTCTTTGGCAATTGCTAAGCACTTAATTTGGGGCATATCCAAACTGTGAAATGCAGAGATTGCACTGACCAAGCCAGCTCCAGAGCCAGGTGTACCTAGCAGCACCTGCACAACACTGCGCTCAAAGCAATTAGCTTTAGTGTGCCTACATTTCTTCCAGGAGCCAGCCATGACATGCCATGTTGGATGGTGAGGATGTTGCAGCAA
Source organism: Crypturellus undulatus (assembly GCA_013389825.1). Classification (NCBI taxonomy): domain Eukaryota; kingdom Metazoa; phylum Chordata; class Aves; order Tinamiformes; family Tinamidae; genus Crypturellus; species Crypturellus undulatus. The sequence continues at coordinate 601,446 of VWPW01021866.1, read as the reverse complement.
CAAGCAGAAAAGAAGCAGCAGTAGAAAAGGAAAAGCTTCCATCAGAGCACAATCAAAATAGCAAGGTCTGCTGGCAAGATAGCCATCCTGTCGCCCTTCTCACCTCTCTCTGAAATTACATTATTCTGCAATTTTCTCTATTAAAAGAAGTTCTGATAAAAAAAAGCATCCTTCTTTGGGGGTTAAAAATAAAAACAAGTTGAAAGCATTGCAGGACAAGATCTACCTGAACAAACCTGCAGGAGGAGACACATGCTGCCCGAGCATCCCTCTTTGGTATCCTCCCTTGGGTGGCAGGCATGAGTTTGTTCCCACTGTCATTCTTGCACTTAAATCGTCTAGGCTTTGATGGAGGATGAGAAAGTCAGCGTGGAAAGCAGGAGCAGGGGCAATGCTGGCAGGTTGCAATGAATTCAGCTGTCCAGCATCAGTAGAGAACAAGCATGACTAGCTGCAGGCTGAGTTTTCCTGATACAAAGACACCTCCTCCCCTTCCCTTTCCCACATTGCCATTCTGGCAATCAAGGACGAAAATGACACCACTTTTGAGTTAGAAATTGGGTTTTTTTTTGTGTCTCGTGCTGGCAAAGATGGTGATGCAGTCATGCTATTAGTGCTGCTCTCCGACTGCTCCCTTTTTGCTTTCCCCTCCAGAGCAGCACATTGAGTGGGGAGAGTAGCAACAAGGAGAAAAGATCTGGGCAGGCACCAGCACAACCCTCTAGTTAACATGTGTTACAACTGTTCACTTGGCCTGAGGCCATAAAAGACAGGAGCCTCCTAAAAGCTTCACTCAAGAACTTCAGCCCGGGCTGAAGTACTTCAGACTACCAGTTGGTATCAGGCAAATCTGTGGCTGTCACATAAGGGAGCACCTGCACACAGTTCGTGAACACAGGGTAGTTCAGAAAACTGCTCGCGCTTTATACTAATATTCAAGATATCCAAGGCTCATGCTTTAATATTCTATTTTTTGAGAGATCTTATTAAAAATTGAATATATTCATAGTTAAAATAGAGAAATTAAGGGATACTTAACACCTACAGGAAAGCTGCAGGCTTTCAATTTAGGAAAAGGAAAATCTCAGGTATTGATTTTGTCTAGTGAATAAGCATTATAGTGAGTCATATGGGGATTAGCAAGAAAGAAAGGAGAGTGTTACAAGTACTATGGGATGCTTCATTTCTATGTTTATACACCTCCAAGCACATTAGTGAATCATCAGTGCTACTACACTACAAATAATAAATAACATTAACAGTAGAATTCATATATTTGTATTCTCCTGTGTATTTATGACAAACCCATTTAAAGATGTTTTCAACTCTGAATGCATTAGAAATTATTTCAAACAAAAAGGCTCCTTAAAAGAATGTGACAGTTCTAAATACTGGAAACTTACTTAATGGAATAGACACAGGATAAACATAGACCGCAGTACACCAATTCAGTGAAGTACATTCAAAAGACGACATCTTTTCAAGTCACTCAGATTTTGGAGGACAAAATATTAGCTTTTATCCAGTGCTATTTCTTATATTATTTTATGTCAAAATTAATTATTTGCACTAGGACAATACCAAGAGGAAGCAGAATGTATTCACAATGACTCTGTGGGCCTGAATATTCCTGTGAACTAAATCTAATTTACATTTCTAAAATAGGTGGTCAGAAGTTATCTAGGACATGACTGCATTTAGCAGTTTCAGTACTTGAAGCAAACAAGTTTTCCCATACCAAATATATAACAAGCATCAAAATTGAGGTGCATGACAAATTTTCCGAGGAACCAAATTGATTGTGTATGTTGATGAATAAAGAAGAAATCAAATTGCAAAAGTTTTGCCACATGTAGCCACATTTTCATCTACGATGTCACACGATTAAATAAAAGTTTCTAACAAAACGAATAAATAAATAAATAAATAGTCCAAGTATGTGGAGTAGAAGAAATACATTCTAGTAAACATAGCAAGTAAATGTAACTTTTTACTCTGTTTGAAGAATCCACGGGTCATTAAGATTTGGTGCAAGGTATTCATTATTCAACATTACTCATTGGTGCACTCAGACCATTATTTTTTATTCAACGGATGAACCCCACAGAAGCTGGAAGTATTCAGTAGTGTCCAGTCGCATTGCAGGTTAGTTGCAATTAGTCTAACCAGGATGCTCCTTTTGTTTTTGAGCTTATTCAGGTAGAAACCTGTGGCAGGAACATTGTCATGTGCATGTTGGGAAAGTGGTTTCTGCAAATTTGAAAATAACTTACTCCTAAGCTTGCTTTCCATGAAAATTCAGGCCAGGGAAACTGACTGTGATGAGTGTTAAAAACGAGAGAGGAATCTGGGCTAAATATCCTTCCAGCACTTGTTCTTAGTGATATTTCCCCAGCTAATGCTCAAAGATCCTGGAATGACACAACTGCAGAAATATGAGAGAAAGTAGCTGCCTACATAGCTCTAGTTTATAGAGAGCCGTACAATCTGCAGGAGAAGACACTGAGTAACCTCACGAGAGCAAAGCCACCCTCCTCCCTCCCACACAAGCATCGAGGGATGAAGTAGAGGAGAGCTAGGGAAGGGCGTACAGGAGTACAGGGTACTCTGTGTGCCATGGCAGTGCTTCCGTGAAAGGCTGAGGAGCAGGGATGTCGATAAGGAAGAGGGGAGGCAGTGGGAAGGACTAGGGTTGCATCAGTATTCTTCTGCTGACAGGTTAAAAGGCAATAAAGCGATCAGAAATGTTGAGTGTGGCTAAGGGACAGGCATCCTAGGAGCAAAATGATGGGTTTATGCTGGGGGAAATGTTCATGCCATGGAACAATGGCATTCAGATATGTTTGCCATGTGGCAATCTGCTTGCGCACAAAGGAGCCTAAGCCAGAGGTTCAACATAAATTTGAATCCATGGCTGCAGGCCAAGAGGCCCATAGAGTTCAGTGCGGGGAAGGATTGGCTGTACAAGGTGGCCTTTACACAGGTGTATATTTAGTAGCTCCTAAAAAGCTAAATGCTATAAGTGATTTTGAAAAAGTTACATTTGTGCAGTTTAACTCAAAAGCCCAAAGTTTCCTCAGAGACTTGTAAACTAGTTTTTCTGCATTGCGTACCTCATGAAAAGATGATTTGGAGGAGGAAGTTAATTGAAGCCCAGTTCTTGTGTAACAGAAGTCACAACAGCAGGGTTTGAGGGGCCTCCATGTGTTCGAATTGTCAAATCAAATAATTTAGATGACTTTTAATCTCTACCACTGTTTTCCTGTTGATACTTTATAGACAGATGTAATAGAACAAGTACTCAGAAGCTAACATCATCATTCAAACTTCTATCCATATTTTGTAAGAAAGGAAAATTAATACTTTTTACATGGAGTTTACAACAAAGTGTAAATTAAGAAGATTAACTGACAATTTAATGGATTGAACCAAAGATTGTTTTAATTTGCAAATAATCTCCTAAATGTCACGAAATCTCTAAAGCAACATGCAAACTATTCTGAGTCCAAAAATAATGAGCTATTGATTCTTTTGTTATGAAATCACTCTGTTGGCTGGCAATATACCTTTGGGCCATAATGTATTACATGAACAAATTACAGTACCTGATGCTGACAATGAAGAAATGACAGCAAACTTTTTCTCATTAAAAACTAGGTTGAAAAAAGTAAAAGCTAACTTTTTTTCCTCCTCCAAATAAATAAATAAATAAATAAATAAACACAGTTCCTTCAGCCTGTGATTTTGAACATATATCAATTCAGCATATAAACATTGATAAAATATATATTTTATTCTGGAATTCCCAGAGTTGATTTTCTGCAGAATCTAAACCTCTTGTATATGCAGTGGAATCTATATACACATATTTATGCATAAGGCTTTAGAGAATTAGACAAACTCTGAATCTCTTTCAGATGCTGAAACTGTCAAATGCAGGTAGCACATCAATGAGTTAGACACCCAAAACCAAAATGCCCAATTTTCAAAGTGACTGAGAACTGAAAATTCTCATTCCATTCAAAGTTTGAATATACTGCACCTTTGAAAATCAGGATGAATTATTTGAGTATATGAAAGACAAAATTCATTATAGTAGAAAATGAGCTTGGTTCAGTTCAGCATTAATTTAGCACCAAAACTTTCTCTGAGTTTGTGCTTTCTCAGACTCTCATTGGCGGATTAGAATAGCTAAAATATAAAGTAAAGCAGAGCAAAACCCAAAAACCTAGAGAAATTGCTGTGCAGAACCTAACTTTTAAGTTGGAGTCACATGATACTGCCATAAAATATATACTTAAAAATAACATTTGTTTAAAAAATATTCGGTATCTTTAGTCAACATAACTAATGGCTACCTCAAATGCTAGAGCAAAACAAACAAACAAACAAACAAACAATCCTTACAGAGATCCTTACTCCTATCCAAGCCCAAGGTAAAAGCAAAGCATGAAATATTATATCGCTGTACTCTATTCTTTCCTCCATTCATTCCTCCAGTCAAAATGGGTAGACCTGCCAACAGAGTCAACTCACTACTGCTGACACTGGAAAAGGGAGGTAAATGAAGACATGAAGGTGGCCTGCAACTCTCCCTCAGCCCAGCCCTTACCATGGCCCAAACTTCAGTCCTTTTTTGTCCCATTTGTCCAAGAAAGAAACTACAGTTTCTTTCTTTTTTTTCTGTTTTTTTTTTTTTTTTTTTCCACAGCCCCGCTGGTGGAGACTGAACTGCTTCATTCTCTGACAGCTCTAACCTTGAGCAAATTTAGTGTGTCTAAAGCTTGTATGTCAAGTCTTCCTACTGATGTTGTTAGAAATAAGTTACACTGACCAACACTTGGCCCTAGATTCAAAGATGTTTTCATGATGAAAAGACATGTAATGTAGAATTAAAGAATTCTACTTCTTGAATACAGATAGCAGAACATGAAAACACTAGATCAAAATTTGCTGAGGTGCCTGGTGAGACGAGAATATATTTCCTGGATACAGATTACAAAGTGCTCCAGGTTTCTTTTTGATTCATTGTTTGCTTTTCTTGATGTTTATAAGAGTATTACTTCCATAGTGGATTTATCTTTAAACTGTCTTTCTTCTCTCAGCAAGTAAAGATCATTATAAATTTGGTGTGAAATTCATTGTATTCATCCATTTTAATAGTGACTTCTTGCAAAATACTATGTAGAGTTTATATATAAAGACAAAATTTTTAAACTGCTCCAGGCTCCAAATTAAAAATGATTCCTGTTTGTGTCCATTATCAAGGGACATTTGGAGAATCCCCAGTGATCACAGGACATTTCCATATAGCCTGTCATGTTAAGGTGAAAAATTTGCAAGGACAGTCTCACCATCTGTCATCAACTCGGTTCGGTGACACAGAGGACTGCTCTGAAATGGCCAATAGGCCTCATGCATAACAAAGACCTTGCACTTCTGTATTGTTTGTATTTTGACCTGGGCAGATAATCCTTCAAAAAGGGAAGGCTGTGTTTTGCTACTTCTTTTTTCTTACACTGCGACCATTTCAATGATGCCTTTTAAAGAGAAATCATTCATTCATCTAGAAAATAAATTTAAAGAATTGTTTCTGTGTTACTGTTCTGCTATACAAATACATTGCATATATTTTACTAACAGCACTCATGAAAGCCAGCGAAAATCTGGTTTGCTAAACTAAGGGTCTTTTGTGAGTGACGTAGTCACTTCATTTAAACTGTAAATCTAGATGGTACTGAATTCTTAATACTCTGTCAAGCTTTGTTGTTAACCGTCTTCCATTACAACAAGATAATCTAAAAGAAGACAGCAATGTAGAAAGAAAGAAAAAAAACCTCTTTCTGCAACCTGACAAAACGATGTTAGTTTGTTTGTATAGTCACTCATATAACAAGGACCATGTCTCAGAGTAGGAGTCAAAGATAGCCTGTTCTTACCACGATGTCAAGCACCACTTACAGCTTGCAAATACAGTTCCCACATCCAATAGATTTCTCTCCAGCCTATCAGGTTTGTACCTGAAACTCTTACAATATTGGTTAAAGGAATTAAGAAAAAAATAGAAAAAAATAAACTCCTGGGAATGTTTTTATTCTGTCAGGTGTGTATCTCAAAGACTGGAAAACAAAAGACTAATAAAACATTCATCCAAATGCTCTGCCTGCCTGGAAGTCCAACTACTAACAAAATGTTTAGACACAGCCAATGCTAGAAACAAATGAATGAAAGAATGAACAAATATGGGAACATCCCTTCAGTCAGTATAGCAGGATCCTGACAGGATCTTCTATGTTTTATTTAATTGCCCTCAGATACAAAATTCCCATGTATAGAAGCGGAGCAAGTCTTTATTCAAAACACAGACAAGACTTTAAACAATACAATATGCATACATAGATGCATGCATAATTGGTGAAAAACTGTTATCTTTCTGTCCATCCTTATATTTTTCTAATAAAGCAGGCCTTTTAATTACTAATGAAGTCAACACTTTTCTTAGCACAGACAGGCTCCACTGATATTAAAGGGAATTGCACTAAATTCTGAAGGATAAATAAATCCCTTGAGGTCCACTCCTTCTCTCCCACCTGCATCATGCGCAATATATCAGGAATACAGAATCACTTAAGCACAGGAGGGATTCCTCTTAGCTCCCCTCCTTATTTTGTATTCCACTGAGCATGGTTGCCCGTAAACAAGCAGCCATTTATTGTTATATTATTGCTTTACTGTTCTGAAGGGATAACCTTTTTAATCACATTTCCACGCAGAAAGTAATATCTGTAGGACCATCAACAGGACAGACTGAATGCAAAACCTTCATGATCTGCGAATCCCAGAGCTCTAGGATGGGACCTAAAAACAGGAATAAGGACTTAAAAACAAACAAAAATCTCATAGAGACTCCCTCCATGCTTAACCAAGATTAGAAATCACTGGGTTGTGTGAAAAGCAAAACCACTGATAATCAGGGTTTTTAGAGAGAACCTCTATGGAGCTTGCAGCTGTGTGAAATTCTGTGGAGGAGACTCCATGGCATGGCACAACGGATGCTGAAAGCTCTCACTGGGTCGCTTTGCTCCTCTCCAGGCAGCTCACATGGCCTCAGTGCCAAGAAAGGGCAGCTTAACAGAACTGGCTGATTCTGTGGGCACAGCCAAAACACAAATTTTCCATTTAGAGCAACCCTTATTTTGCAAGCACCAAACAGGAGTTGTCAGTAGCACAGAGAAGGAAGGAAAATCATAAAATTGTGAATTTGATGAATTTGTGATTACCCATGATTAAGATGCTGTTGGCACAGTGAGATCCACCATAAAATAAACCTACCTCTTCACTTGTTAGGGAAGAGGGATAATTCATATGCTCAGTTTATTTTGTGCGGTCTATGTAATATATATAGATATATGCTTGCAATTGCACATTTCTAACAACAAGGCTTCTGTAGCACAAAGGGCAGTGTAAACACACCCATCTTACCTTGCCTACGGATAACCTACAGATAACCTCAATAAATGTGAGTTATTTCTCAGGAAGCATCTTGTTTACTTGGCTACAGATCTTTACAGTTTATCCCATCCATGGTGGCAAAGAACCAACTGCATTTCTGCAGAAAAGAAAAGAATACCTAAAAATAACCATCCCCCAAATATTATGGCCTTCTCCAGGTAGAAAAGGAAGACTATTCACATCAGCAATAATAGACTAAAATTATGTTTTATATGCTGTGTTCTAAAGGAAGTGGACTGATGGATAATTTTTGTAACATTAACTGTGGACAAAATGTTGTACTTCTAACACTAACCTTTGACAGAGAATGGTATATGGAGTATGGTACTCAGTAGAACACTCTTAATTATGTCACTAATAGAGTAGCAAAACTTCTATATATTTTAAGCATCTATAGAACAGTAACGGATACACGTGAAAAACACAGGGGTCCTTACAATGTGGACTTCTGAAGCTCTGGAAGACTCTTTTAACCGAAGAAAATATTACTTCAATGCTGTATAAAATTATACCTATATTTGTTGAAGGTATAATCATGGCTTGCTTATATACTCATTTTTTCAAAACAGCCCACCGTGCAAAAGAGTACAAATAAATTGCATACTTCCAAATGAGATTTCCTATAAACAGTTTGGCTGTTTGATAGATGACCCCTTCCAATTACAGATATGTCTCACTGCTCTGGCTTTAGCTTAGTGGCTTGGAAGTTGCCAGACATCCTCTCCTGAGCAATATTCACTGTGTACCGGTCACCTTTACACATATCTGAACTATAAATACAGCTTTATGTACTCTAGCCAAGTCTAATCTAAATTCTTCAAAGTCCTTGAGTACTACAGCATTCTGGTAAATATTTGAAGGCAGTAAGTGATAAACTTGCCAAAGAATTTTCCTATTTAATGTATTTCTCTGAAAAGAAATAACCTAAGGAATTCAGATGTCTCTAGGTTATATATATAATATACTGTGTTACTAAAACCAGCCATTTGATATCATGTCTTGTTTTCAGCATGGGGGAGTTAACAGTTTAGGGCTGTTGTTTCAGATTGAAATTTGCTAATATCACTATGTGGTCATGTTCTAGGCAAGAAAAAAAATCTAAAGTAATCTAAAGCTGGGGTTGCAGATACAAATGTTAGATTTATCCTCAAGGGTTATTAGGAAATGAAACAGGACCAGGACCCATTTTCTGGACTGGCATGCAAATGTCTGGCACAACTCACACCAGCACAGCTGAACTCTACCTCCTCACGACATCACCTGTGCTGACCTTCGGGGAGAGGTGTAACCAGAAATAGGAAACTTTGCAGAAATCTCTCCTGTTCTCCCAGGGAAAACCCACAGAATTGGGCTGGACTTTTCATCAGTCTCAGTTTTCTTCTTGCCGCTCTCTCCCTCCATCCAGGACTGCGGCTCTAGCAAGGGCCTGCCTTGCACTCTGAGCCTCGGCCAGGAGAGGACTCAAAAGCTTCCTCCTAAAAGAACAAATTCATTTGTCTTTGTCACGCCTTTTCAGCCAAAGATTTTCCATTGCTTTAATCTAACCTTTGTTAATAACCAGAAAGAAGTAATTTCTTTCATGTTGGCCTCTCTGTAGCAATACATTCATTGTCCTATTGGATTGAGTCATTTGGCACGGATGATCCAAATGTAGCTTTGTTATAGCAATGGTGGTCCAAGCACATTGGTAAGCAAAGTTTATGGAGCTTATAATAGCATTTATTGGGCCTAATGTTGTAGCTGAAAGAAATAAATAGTTTTCCCAGACACGAGCCCTTCATTTCAACTAAAATTACAGTGATGCATTATAGGAACATGTAGCTGCTTCTAGGCAAGGTTAGGAGGTATGTTATCAAGCTTTGATAGTAAATACATGACAGAGTTCTATATAAAGTTCATAAAATCAGTCAGAAGCTGTATGCTTTGTATAGACAGAGTCTCAGACTATCAGCACAAGTGTTTCCACTGCTCCTGGCTTGCAAGGAGTAATCTGAAAGCATCATCTGAGAATAACCAATGTTTCCCTGTGGCTGGAAACCACCAGTTTCAGTGCAGAAAGAAAGTGGTTCTCCATCATGTGAGCTACAAGACAGCTGCAAAGGAAGGTAGGGCTACTTTTTAAAGCAATCATTAAAACTGGGATGAAATATCCATACCTATCTGCTACAATATTACCCAGACGAGTAGTAATTCCTGTGAAAAATCCTGCAGCCTTCTGAGTCCATGGAATCTGGGTTAGGTTTTGGTACAGGGTTCAACTGCACCTTTAACAGCAGGGTTTAGCCCACTGTAGTGACAGAAGCTGACAGTGTTCATTCTGAAAGGGGCACTGAGATGCTATTGAAATAATACTTGCACATACTCCTCGTATTTCTGAATCTGTGCAAAACCTTGTCCTCCTTTTTACAGGCACCAGGCATGGGTATGCACTGATACATTATATTTGTCAATAATATTTTTAATCTCTCTTTGAGTTGGTTGCTATTCTTGGTAAAGACTGATCAAGTGCAGAACCTCACATCACCCTCTGGACCACTAAGGTAAATGTCCAAACATCAATATTTCAGACAACAATGTTCCTAGACTGGATAAAATCATCAAGTTGCCAGAGGGACCCATGGTAGGGATCCATTCTGTCTTTCCATCCTAGGCTTGGACACCTAACACTGAGGAAATGAATATATTTCAACCTCACCACTGAGAGGAGAGGCAATGAGCAATGACCAGGTGTATGTAAAGAGAAAATTTGTTAAAGACATGCAGAGATCAGACGAAGCTTGATCTCTAAAAAAAAAAAAAAAGCACAATTCTGTTAAAATCTATCCGGACACAATTTGGCAGGTATGTTAATGCCCTGGAGGTGTGCAGAACTCTGCTGAAATTGTCGACTTAATCATTTCTTTCTTCCAAATGGGCTGCACTTGGCCCAAAGAGTTTTTCATTTACATTGTATTAATGTAAAGAATTAAGAAGCATTTTCTGAAAACACAGACACTGTGTCAAAAGTGCCCTTTAAACCCAAAATACAGAGTGCACTTCAAAAACAAAGTTTTACTTGAGAAGAAAAAAAAGGGGGTATTTATAAAATATTAAACCTATTTTCTTTTACTTTCTTCATGTCCATAGATTTAGTGTTCATATGACCAGAGCTTGATTTTTTTTTAAGTTGATGTTACCTAGGCATGATGTTTAAATTCCTTCCAAACTGATCATTTAAATGAAAATGTGAATGGCTAAAGCAGTGTAGAAGTTAAGAATAACAAGTTTTAGTACTTCTTTAAAAATATGAAAACACCGGATTTCATAGGTTAAGTTTCCAATAGATGAATTGTAAAATTTAGTTTTTGTGGAGAGTTCTGATAAAAAAGTATAGGTAATGATGTTCCGACAAATCAAGATTCAGATTACTAAGTATAAAATTTATGTCTTTCTAAGACTACAAATGCTGGAATGGCATGTCATGCTGGCACTTGTGACATCAGAAGGCTGTGATTTTCATGCTTTAAAAAAATAACAGGATTGATTCGGCTTATTATTTTCACTTAAGTACAGGGTTCTCTTTCCCTCTGCCTCGCACTTACACACACAAACAGTGCGATCATGAAACAATTGGCAGTTTTCATTGTCTTGTTAATGTTGCATCTACATGCTTTGCAACTTAACATTTTTTTCCAATTCACAATTCACTATAATTTGAATTTCTGATGAATAATTTCTTGTTGCATTGTTTCTGTATGAAATAAAAAAATAATAGAGAAAATGCTGGGTTTTTTTTTAATCAACATTAGTTATATATACAACTCTGGTAAAGAAGAATGTAATTTAACCTCATGGGAAAGATAATACAACAATATATCTAAGCCCGTAGAGATTTTTTTTTAATAAAATCATGAATAAGGTCATCTGAATCTCTCATTTCACAAAATACTATCACTTCCATGAGCACAACAACAATAGAAGAGAGGTACACATAATATCTATAGTCAATACTGCATTTAGAAATGCTAAGGGGAAAATATAATGCAAGAGTATGAAGAAATATGAAAGGTATATAAGGATTCAAATCTATAAATTCAGTGCAAGCTATGAAAAGGTGCTATAAAAGGGGTTATTTTATTTATTTGGCACTTGTCACCACTATTTCATGCATCACATCCTTTCAAGAAAATCCTAGGAATTTTGTGGCTAAGACTTTTGAGTGTTTATAACAAGCTATTCTTTCTTGAGTATTCAGCAAGGACTAACAATTTTCTTTTGTGCTGTAAGCAAGGATAGACATTGCATTTAACCTTTGAATCTGAGATAAAACCTCTAGTGACACTGTGCATGACTTTGCAATCAGCAGTCAGAGGCGAAAACGCAGTACCTGGCCCTGCCTCCTGCAGAAGTAAATAGGAGTTTTTTCCTCTGGGAGTGGGGCTGAGCTGGTAACACTTCTTGATCTGGGGCCAAACCCCACTCTTTTCCTGAATACAGGAAGAGTGAACCTGAGAAAGTCAACACAGAAGAAAGATGTAGGGTTTTGCCCTAAGTTTTACATGTGGATAATGACAGCTGTAGGCACACTTATATATGAACATAAATCTTCAAAGGCTCGATATTGGGAAATTATATAACCATTAAAAATATCACCAAGGATAGGAGGACACAGTACGTATACGCACACAGCGCGTATACGCACACAGCTAGTCATGCACAGAACTTTTCTTGCAGACCAGAGATGAAAAAAAAGCCAAAGCCTGTATGATTTTGGAAGCATCCCTCTATTCACTGCATGTTAAGTTCCACTTATGGTGTGTTTGGTGAATATGTGAAAATACTTACAATCTGTTGTTCACACTTTCAGTCAATTAAGCTATTTAAATGATTTGTTTTAATTTCATTCCCAAGCCTTTCAAATTCTGTTGTCTCATATTTGATCCAAATAAAGACAGATATTTTATTTGTTAAGTGTACTTTCTGCTCTTTAAACAGGACAAATGATAACTTGTTCATATTTATTTGCTGCAAGAACAGAAATGGAATATTCTTCAAGGTAAAGAGTGAATAAGAAGCCTCTAATGCTTCAGTATGCCATTAAATAGCAATTATTTAATTCCTTTCTTTCCAAAGGACTATCATGTCTAAATTAATGTCTGATGTTTATTTCCACCCAAGACTATCAATGGAGCTATAACTTCCTCAAATACTCGATGAAATTAGCCACTATATCTAATTTTTGTATCAGATAGCATTGCCAAAAGAAATGGTGTTTTTTATTATTTCCAGTTACCACTTTAAGCATTTCCCCCAATTAAGTACTTTGAGGAGTTTTTGTTTTTGTTATTTTGTTTTATTTTGTTTTGTTTTTCACTGCACTGTTATATGGAGCAGTGGTAAGCCTCCTCAAAGGCATTTTAATCACTTGAAGAAATTGTCCGCATTTGACCATAATTTTAGGCTCTAATGTTAAAGGGAGTTTATTTTTTAAGTCCTGTACATATATTTCTAAGTAAATATTATATAAGCACAAACATTATTTGGTCTGCAGAGCAACATTGCCTAGTCATTCTTGTGTTGTCTCATTTGCTCTCTAACCTGCAGACAGGATGATTTGTGCATTGCAGGTTAATATCATATGAAAACACTATTTTCTAAGACAAAAAAAAGAGCAAATTTCCACCATAATGCTGAGTGGTGATTTACTGGTTTCTTAGACTTTCTTGTTTAGGCCATTTAAGCACTGTGCCTACACTAGGCTATTGTACCCTCGGTAGCACTTGGGTGTTTGTAACTAGTATATTAGTTTATACGATGACCATTCAATAGAAAAAAAATCAGGCAATAACAAGGGTAGGTTCATATAAAAACCAGCATGACCATATCGCACAAGAATATAGAATATTTCATAAAAATAAAAAATAGAGATAACATTCCCAAACAGAAAAATGCAAGCTGTCTCCATAGGACCATGAACACTTTGCAAATACTTACAGGTTTGCAAAAAGCTTGCCCTTTAACCATGGTTAAAGAGTTGGATATGCATGCATCATGGAGAACAGATGGAGCTAGATCTTGCCCGAAGCTAAGGAAGCAGCTAAGAGCATGATGGGGACTCCCTAGGAGAAGGTCATCATAGTAGTATTGTGAGTCTGACCAGATTTTTCTCCTTCAGCAACTAACCATTGGCATGCACTCAAATTCAGAATAAGAGAAATGATGGGATATGTGGGACATTCCAAAGCCCAACATCGGATCTGATAGAATGCACTACCAGGCCTTTCCTCATCACTTTAAAAGGTCTAAAGAATACAAAAAAGTGGAGTTACTTCCACTTTCCACAGAGCAGCATGTACGAGGAACTTATGTGGCTAAAGATTTCTCATTACTTAGTATTTTTACTATTCATCTCATAAAGCACATCCAAAAATCTCAGGTACGACTATACCCTAGATTGAGCAGGGCCAAGGTACAGGTTCCAACCCCTCTGTCCTTACGGCCTGTCTGCAGCGATGGGCTCTGGGGTGCCGCGGGCTGTGTGTAGCCGTGCTTTGCTCACACACGGGCTTGTCACAGTCCATCCTGTTCTTCCCCATCCTAGTCCACATCACAGAGCCTCTTCTGCTGCCCACATGGCACTGGGGCTGCTCTCCCAGACTGTGCAGGTGTGGAGCTTGGCATCTCCTCTGAGATGCTCTCCAGGATCAAGGGTTAAGAGGCCCGAGGCCCCTTGCCCTACTCAAATGGGCAGACTGAAACCACTGGCACTTGCCCAGGAGGTCCATGGTGTTATCCCTCCTAGGTGTTTGCCCCGCAGAAAGAAAGTTCACCCAACGAAAAGCAATGAAATGGGTGTCTTTATCAATCTTTTACAAAGCTGCTAAAGAGTATTCTCTATCGCTCTTTCAAGATCCCACCACAATGGTGCCAGGCTGCACTCTGAATTAAATAAAGCATTTATTTCTTAATCAAAACAGGAATATATGCCTTGGCTTCTACAAGAAAGCCTAACAATGAGAACAAAAGAACACTGAAGCTGAGGCTGAATAATTCTCCTAACTAGACAAAATAGTTGCATCTAGTTGCATACGAGACAATTAAATATAAGTCCTCTCATGTCAGACAAGTAAATGTCTGGTCAAAAAAAGATAGCCTTAAAGGCACTATTTGATCTCAGTAACAACCCACAAATCTGTGTTCCAGTATTACTTAAATATAGGAAGGCACAGCCACTGAAATTTAATTCTTTTGCTATTTTACCACTTTCCTGTGTGAAATTCTGGGATAGAACAGGAATATGAACAATTATGTAGAGCAAGGTTATTCATTCCTACATGTTTTTGCTTCTTAAAACTGGATAAGTCCTTTCCAAAAAATTGGTTCCTAAGCATAAAAACGCCTTGAGCAGCTTTAATTTCAAGGAAAAGCAATAAATCACGTTAATACAAGAAGCAATATTTGATTACTCTGCATTACCCAGTAGCTCCTTTACAATTATCATCCTTTACACTCTTATCAATGAATACATCACTCTTAACTCTAACCCCTCAATCACCCTATCCCTCATCCACACTCCTACCATTTGGTAACAAACCTCCTACTATTATTTAATATTAAATTATATAGCACATATGTGACGGTGATAGACATGTGATAAATTGCATTTATCATGCATCTTTTAATGCAGTCGCATTAATCATACCTCTCCTTCACTCTGCCCACTAATCCATCTCTGTCCCGGACTACTCAGTCCCATCCAAAGCTTTAAGCAGCTTTGAACATGTGCTGTCTGTCTCCCAAACACAGAATTTCATTGCAAAAATCACACTGTCCCAAAGCTCAGCACAAACAACTTCCAATCTATGAAAGGTTTAAGGGCACGTTATCTCATGAACCATGAGACTCCTTGAGGCTAAAAATGAGTGACTTATTTCTGTTCTTACAAGGCACTCCATTTCTAGCCCAAGGTTATTATCCATGATCCTGGACATTAAAACTGAAATGATGTTTATAAAATAGGTATTTCTAACAGTTTTAAATTCTCAGTTGCAGTTTCTCATTCCTTTCTAGGCCTCTAAAGATGGACTTATGATACTGTTTTAAGAAACACTGACTTTATAAGATATAGGAATGGAAAATAAGGTCCTGAAAGAATTTTAGAATTCTCCAGAACATTTTAAAATAAGATATATATGAATTATTTGTTTCATATGCTGTCTGTGTAATGGTGCAGGGCAGCATCAACATTTTATTAGCATCCATTTGAGATATATCCTTAAAAAATGTATTCAGAAAGTCTCTTCAAATATATATTTTAAACCTCAAAGGTTTGATATAAAAACATGAATTTATGACAAAAATATTTTTGACCATACCCCTCCCCACACTACTTTCCATGCTTTTCCATGCTCAGACACTTATCATATATTAATAGTCAT
This sequence comes from Crypturellus undulatus, assembly GCA_013389825.1. Lineage (NCBI taxonomy): Eukaryota > Metazoa > Chordata > Aves > Tinamiformes > Tinamidae > Crypturellus > Crypturellus undulatus. Next base: position 585,517 of record VWPW01021866.1, on the reverse strand, counting down.
AGCAGTTGGGAATACTTATGTTATTAGAGCTCAGCATATGGGCTTTTTTTTTGTTGTTGGATCAGGATTTGTATGTGCTGTACATCTGCATAGTTTTAATTATTTCCTTTAGACATTCACACAGGCACAGTCAAAAGGCTGCTCTAGAAAATTTGTGCCCTTAGCAAGCCTTAGCAGAGTACCGTGCTCTTGTTGTGATGGTTATTACTGCCCTAGAAATGCTGCTTTGGGGACAGACACCATGAGAGCTGTTCTGACCACTTCTCATTGGTTTGCCCTAACTTGTCCTCCCTCCTGATTTCTCCTCTTCCCCGCTCTTGCTCTCTTTCTGACTCCTTCCCTATGGCTGCCCCGCTGTTGAACAGCAGAACTGAAAACCAGACCCGGCCAGCTACTAAAGAACCTCTCCCTGTCTCTTAGTCCCTTGCTCTCTGCTTTATAAATAAGGAGGAAATGTGAATTATTAACCTGTTCAGGAGTAGATTCATGGGGGAGAAGAGGCTAAGGGGGTTGCAGAGATCCCATTAGTTCTATATCATGCTGCACATCCAGAGGAGGAATTGCTCCAGTGTCCTGACCCTGCCTCAACCCCCTTTTTTTAATCCGTCTACCGCCTTTTCCTGCTGTTGTGCAAANTTGAACAGCAGAACTGAAAACCAGACCCGGCCAGCTACTAAAGAACCTCTCCCTGTCTCTTAGTCCCTTGCTCTCTGCTTTATAAATAAGGAGGAAATGTGAATTATTAACCTGTTCAGGAGTAGATTCATGGGGGAGAAGAGGCTAAGGGGGTTGCAGAGATCCCATTAGTTCTATATCATGCTGCACATCCAGAGGAGGAATTGCTCCAGTGTCCTGACACCCCTTTTTTTTATCCTTCTACCGCCTTTTCCTGCTATTGTGCAAACCACCATCCCACTGTGTGGGAGAATTACTCCTCTTAAGCATTTTTTTCTTTCACTGAACTCAGATCAGTTTTTCTCATTCTCACCCATCAAATGAACAAGTAATCCAAACAAGATCTTATTCATATAATGGGAGTTCAAGCAACAGTTTGCCACATTCCTTCTTTCCTAGGGTTTTACTGGCCTAGTTCTATGATGTTCAGGTTTTTCCTTTCATTGAAAAAACAAACAACAAAAAAAACACTTTTCCATCTTTCCTTTGCCAAACTTGCNAACAACAAAAAAAAACACTTTCCATCTTTCCTTTGCCAAACTTGTTCATGTGTTTTCTAACTCTCTTCCATAGCTCACATTAGCTTCCTTCCATGTACTATTAGACAGAGGCTCCGAATCTTGCCTGGAAAAATGTTTGCTCCATGGTATATCATCCAGCCAAAAAAACTAATCTTTCAGATTGAGGAGATGCTGGTCTTCAAAGAATCAAATGTCTCAGGAAGAGGCTGTTGCTTCTTCATCTCCTCCCTACTGAAACATTTTTGTATTACAGATTTTCAAGGCACTCCAATCCCCCTGCGCTTCCATCAGCTACGAGTGACAATTCAGCTTATTTAAATTGCCTTTGTAATTGTTCTCAGAACTGCAGTCCAAATAAAATTTATTTTTGGATCAGAGTCCCTGTCCCAACTATTTTTTTGGAAATAAAGCCAGTCCTTGCCAACAGGTACTCAACAACTGGTCCTGGTCTTATACTTGTTAGGTCTTGTTGCATCTGGAACAGGCTGCCCAGAGAGGTTGTGGAGTCTCCTTCTCTGGAGATCTTCAAGACCCGCTTGGATGCTGGAGTTAGCAGTGAGGTAACAACCACTGTTGTCTACCAAATGTCTATGATGCAGCCCTGTGCCACGTGCTCTAGGTGGCCCTGTGTGCGCAGGGGGGTTGGACTAGATGATCTCTAGAGGTCCCTTCCAACCTTAGGCATTCTATCATTCTATGAGAAAATGGTCCATTTGAAATCCAGCCCTTCCAAGCTCTGAAATTCAGAACCCATATGAAACTACATCCAGAGTGATTCAAATGATTCTACTAGTTACTCACTCTTCAGCAACAAGAAGTGCTGGCTTCCAGCTCATCAAGGACTCCCAAAACAAGGAGATAGGAACTAAAAAAATCTCCCAAATATTGACAAATCTAAGCCACTCTCTTCTAGGGCACAACAGAATTAGCTGTTGTCCTCATACATCACAGACACTCAGGATCTTAATCATGAGAAATCTCTTAAAAAAAAATTAACAGACTTAACTAACAGCAACAAAAACTTCAAAACTTTACCAGGAGACTTTCTCTCTAACTGAAAGCATATATTTTAGCAAAAAATAAAACAGATAATAACAGATTTTGAAACTGCCTAAATGTGAAAACAATCAAACTGGAATGACTAATGTTCATAGTTTCCATTATTTTGTGGCTAAAAAGCTTACTCAAAGCATTATACTCAGTTCATTTCTACTATGCATTTGTACTGCAGTAGTGCCTAGTTACTCACAGAGCCAGATCCTTCCTTCTTCAATAGCAAAAATATCTCTGTACCCAAAATCTTCCATATTAAGACGTGAGACAACAACTAGATAAAGGCAGAGAAATGGGAGAGCATATGGAAACAGTCAGCATGACAAGTGGCAGTCTCAGTTTTGGCTTCACTCTCACCATTTGCAAGGCCCTGGAGAATTATCAAAATTTTCTCCTACCAGCTTGTCTTTGTAGCAATAACAGGAGGTACTATGAACAGGTTAACATCCTTCGCTTGTTTGAATTCTTGAGCCAGGGAAACACAAGAGACAAGACCAATATGAACCTCATGTTACTATATTTTAATTTTTGTTGTTGTTGCAAACTCTCAGAAAAAAAAAATAAAAAGGAGAGAAACCAAGAGCTGGGAATTATTTTTCACATGGAATAAAAGATTTATTCCCACAGTTACCAGAAGTATGAACTTTATTGAAAAAACACTCCATNCTTGAGCCAGGGAAACACAAGAGACAAGGCCAATATGAACCTCATGTTACTGTATTTTAATTTTTGTTGTTCTTGCAAACTCCCAGAAAAAAAAATGAAAAGGAGACAAACCAAGAGCTGGGAATTATTTTTCACATGGAATAAAAGATTTATTCCCACAGTTACCAGAAGTATGAACTTTATTGAAAAAAACACTCAATTTAAATATATTTTGAACTTTATAATTATTATTTAAAATATCTATATTATTTAAAATATTCTAATACAAAATATAAACTAACATACAAATTAAAGCAGTTAGTTAGATTGTAATTAAATAAAGAGGCATTATTTCATCCTTTAAGTCAACTGGATTTCCACCTTAGGAACCTTAGAGTTAGGAACCACCAATGTTTTAGAGATAAAAATTTACTTAGTTATACTAGAAAAAAAATCAAATGCATACAGAGAAAAATGAACATAGATATGAGATCTTCATGAAGATCCCAGAACTGTACAGTTCTTCTTCAAACAATGCAACCTCAATCTCTGCTGGTATGAAATAGCATATAATACAGGAAAATAAATCATTAAGAAAATAAAGACCTACTCTGTCTATATAACAATCACAGTGAAACTCATTTAATGAGATTTCACAGCGTTAAGAAAAGTTACTACACTCCAGTTTAGACAAAACATGCCAGCCAATCATGAAAAGATTTTTTATTTTTTTCATCCCATCCATATCTTAAAGTTGACATTCCTTTGTCTTCAATTTTAGGGAGCAGGAAGAAAGAGTTACCTAGTTCTTCAATAAATTGTGTTGTTTTTTTTTTTTTTTAAAAAAAGATACCTTCTTTAAAAAAATAAAATCCAGGAAAATTGTGGAAATCTGAAAAATAAACCATAGGAAAATACTCTTATGATTATGTCATTGTTAGCACAATCATTAATTACAGGTCTATTAACATATTCACAATGTCGCTTCCAGTTTCCAAAGTAAGGGGATTCTAACTTCCCCTTCAGGCAAATATTGAGGAAAAATAATTAAATGTAAATGGGATTTTGTCTTGTGCCTAAGTAAAAAAATAAATAAAAAAACATAAATTTTTTGTTTATTTATTTTTAATTAATGGTTCACAGCTCCTGTAAGAATACCCCCAATTAGATTTCTGACCCTAAGTGTAAATAGCAATAGTGACTACAATTGGGACTCAAGTGAGTAGCATTATTCACATGTTTAAAGCAAAGAATATCATACTTTACTAAATTGGACTGACTAACCTATGGTTATCTACCCCAATGGTGTTATTTTTGATGGCTACTAAATACCTTCTTAAAGTCGTGATGGAGGAAGCTTCCTCAGCTCAGCTTCACGCAGTCACTGTCATTCTCTCTAGTGCTAGAAGCAAACATGAAACCCTTGGACATGAGAAACCAAAGCCACGCTTCAGTAGTTCAATATTTGGGTCTCTGAAGCAAGGAGAGAGCGTTAGAAAGTGCAAACTGGTAGCTGTCTACAGAGGGACTTTCCCAAACCTTGGCTTTCCCTTGTAGTTTCTCCTTGCACGCGTGCCCTTATCAGAACCGAGGGAGACAGCCAGGTTCAGAAAGGACAAACAGGGAGGATGAGTTGTCACTGTGGCCCTGCTCCCTCGGTGCGGCCCTGAAGGATGGGTTCGTTCTGCCTGAGAACGCTGTGGCTATGGCTTTCAGGAACGTCCTCAAGGCCAAACACAAGCTTCATCCAAGCCCTGCTCAGCCTCTGGCTGCCAATATTTTAAAGAATACTATGACCTTTGGAGGATGGTGGGGGAATCCCGATGATTATTAAAGGAATTTTACCATCTGAAACAGCTGTGCTTGGAAAACGGCCTTTGTTTCGAGCACAACGGTGCTTGTGGATGTGCTCCCGAGATGTCTGCGTAAGAGCAGCTCACAGCGCGGTGCATCGCAGGTGAATGACATCCGCAAGCTGCTTATGGCAAGGAGCATATTCCTGGCTCTCAGTTCCGCGCTGCGCACAGCACATCCTGCCTTAACCTTTCTTCTTCTTTACCACCACATAAAAATACAGCGTATCAGCTGTGCAGCTGTAGCCAGCCTCCTAAGTGACAGCCCAGCAGGAAGAGCAGTCTTTATTTGTCACCTAAAGTTAATGGCGCAAATTCAGAGACCCCCCTCCTTCCTGCCGTTCTCCTACAAAGAGGACTCAAGGCCCTGATTAATATGCAGCCCTATTAACTCTAGTGGCTCTAAGGAGCTGGTGACTGAAGGGGAAAATTAATGACCTCCTGTACAGGACTTGCCCCTTATTTGAGAAGTGAAATAAGAACTACAGTCTGAAAGGAAGCAGAATTATTAAATATTTCATAATAAACTGGTGCAGTAAACACTTGCCAGGATCATCAGCTTTCACAAAATTCAGTTCTCACTACTCTTGCTTAATTCACCTTTATTTGGTACTGCCTCAGCCACATTGTTGCTTTTACTCTCATCACTTAAACCTCAAACAGAGAAAATAATACTTTTTTCTTGTCCTTGGTGTAGAGAACAGGGGAATTTTTAGCAATTTTACACTCACCAGAAAATAAAAGAGTGCATAACTGATTAATATTGATCTTAAGAGAAAAAAAAAAGCAAACAAACACTCCAATGCAACAGTCTCCAAAGAAAAACCAGCTAACCCCCCAAATAACCATCCCACTCCCCAAAATAACCATCTCATCTTCTAAACCAAGTGCTTCATGAACATAATCACAAGCATCATATCATAAACATTTTTAAGGTATGGAAAAGGTCCAAAATAAAATAAACTTGTATCTTGATTTATTCCTGAATCCTCCCATTGTCCTGCAACAAAGGGAGTAGTTGCAGACCCCAGTAGGAGCCGGAAGAAAAAATATTCTTCCATTTTAACTAATGCAAAGGATAATGGAAATTTCAGGTTTGACTGTAGTATTCTTAAAAGAGCATATATTCAACTTCTTCAATCTGATACTCAATGTTCATAGCTACTCTCCTGCAACATGTACAGGCCAAATAAGCAGCCAGTTTGTATCAGTCATTGATTCAGCTTGCAATTTTCCTCTCTAGATCTAGATCCCAGCAAATATAAACTTATCCAATAGATATTTAGCTTATTAGTTATAGATAGAATATCTAAATAGAATATAGATATATATAATATAGAAAATCTATATAGAATATTTCTTTGTATAAAATGCAAAAATTAAAGTGAACCTGCATGGAATATTTCATTATTAAATGACCTTCCTCCTTTTAATGGCAATATTAAAACATTCTCCTTCTCCTGCAGTCTAACATTGACTCTTGGTTACCCATTTCCCTACAGCGGAATATTTCAAAAAGTAACTTTACAGAAATGTAAGGGAGAGTTAAGCATAAAAACAGCCCCTTAATCTTCTCTCTGAGGACATTATGAGATAAAGCAGAGTCAGATTTTCCTCCACGTAAAGTTAAATCTCTCTTCCCATAGCTGTGTTCATCTGCCTTGCTCCCATATTACATACTTCCACCGGCTGCCCACACTACATCCTTTTACACTACATCCTTTTACTTCTGTAGCAGCACACTACAAATATCTCTTTCAGGTTTAATAAACAGCCATAGCAGAATATCCCCTATTTCTTAAGGATTCCTCCTCACTATATTGAGGAGGAATTAGAATTATTGAGTTAGAATAGACACTTCTAGTATAAACTTTCCTAGAATAAATCACAATCACTTAAAACATAGTCCCAACAGCCTTTGACATACAAATAAGCAACCTCTAACTTCCTGGCAATTCATTAACTTGCAACAGAAAGCCAATGTATACCTACATTAAAAACAGTCATATAAGCTCTTCCATCCCCACCTGTCCTTCACCTCATGCCAACATTCAGCTGTGTGGAGTAATGTCAAATCATTTCCATTTCTATCTTAAGGCTGTGCTACGATAAAGCTTTGTATTTGTTGTGAAGTCATATTTTCAATTTCATTTAGCAAATGCACAAAACTGAGATGGATAATCATGAATAATCCTTATTTTAGGTCAATTATTTTTCTTGAAATATCAATTTGTTTAGTTCTATCCTAAAAAGTGTGAAGAGAGGACAGAAGTAAACATACATAATAATTCAGAGACACTCAGTGGTACCATACTTTAAAAATATGAAATGTAAAACACTTTATAAAATAATTGTTTTGAGTTAAATAAGTATTTTGGGACTCACTTTGGATAAGACTTCTGTGGTCTGCCTTCATTTATCTGTTTACTTAGGCTCCTGGGCAATAAGAAAACAATCTGAGTATGATGATGTTTGTAGCTCTGCTGTTTGTCCTGCTGCATTTTGAAAGTAGATGATCTTTTTAAAGAACTGCCGCATGAGTTGCTAAATCCTTGTATTTTTCTTCTAACCCTGTTATTAACAAAAGGAAATATAAAAGCTCAGCTAATACAAGGGAATAGATATCCGATTCTTCTTAGGGATTCATGTAATCTGGTTTTCGTAATAAATGATTCATTTTCTCTTCCTCCTGCTTCAGTTAACAGGCTGTGCTAGTGAGTTTTGTTCTCCCCACAGCTCTTCCAGTTTTACACTGGAGTAACTCCTTTAACTGTCTTGCAAGAGGAATCTGCTTTGATAAGTCTTCATGTTGCATGTAAAAAGGGAAAAACTGAAGGGAGAGAAGGAAAGAGCGACTCTTGTTTCTATGGTGCATTATGTGGTTTAAAACAGCACATCAGCATGGACAAATCTGAATTGTATTTTGGTCACCCAGAGGAAGGCTTTCAACGAGCGCCCCGGACTCTCTAAGCAGGAGTGACCTGTCTCCGGCCACGCAGCACCCCCCAGCACAAGCTGGTCCTGCGGCTGTTGGGGGCTGCAGGGATCTCACTGATCAACTATTTCTGGCTTAGCAGCTTCTTCTTAACTGGATAATTTACAGCGGACACAAAAATTATCCAAGCAGCCCGACAACCAAGTCAAAATTAGCTCTGCTTTCCAAACACATTACTTCTTTTTAGAGTTAGAAATTCCCTTAGCCTTCACCCTCTTAAATAAAAATTTATTCAGGTTCAGAGCAAACCCCCTCAATGTAGACCTATTCACTATTCTTTTACTGTGATGCAGTTAAGCAACCATCTGCCTGTCTTCTATTACTCATTTCATTTATACAGCATAGCACATTTACTTATATCTTTTCTGTCTGAGCAGTTTTCATTTTTATATCATTATAACCTTATTTTTGCCAGTCATGAGTTCAGTCTCAGCTGGAGAGAATGCACTTTCCTCTCATGTTGCCTGTTATTTTCCTCATTTCACTTTTCTGTCAATGTTATTTTAGTAACACACAAGCCTAGCTGTATGATTAGAATTAAATAGCAAAATGTTAATGTTTGTTTTACTATTACCTAAATGTTAGATACATCCTAGAATTCAGCTGGTAACATACATCACCTGCAGAGCTACACATTTTCTGAATATTTAAAGGAGAAAGTACTACTTGCCTTTTTAAGTATTTTTTTTGTTTACCTTTGTGATTTACACTCTATATAATTATTGTTTTTTATATAGTTTTAAAACGGTGTTTTTTCTTTCCTTTTAAAACAAATATCTCCATGTCACTCTACTTAGCAGCTGTATTCAGTCATAAAAGGGCCACTTGGTATCAGAAAACTCATACATATTTGCCTAATAATGCCTTTTAAGTAATCTGCCCCTTTGTTAATGGCTTTTTTTTTTTTTAAACAGCCATACACTAGGAATCAAAATTAGCATCTAAATGAGGATGTTTTAAACGCATGCCTAGGGGTTGCAGTTTTCACCTTATTTTTTTTTAATAGTTTGCCATGTTAAATTATGTAAAATAGAAATGGTATTTTAGTTTTTAATGAGCTAACGTAGACCTATCAACCCTCTCTGCCTCCTCCCCCACCTTCTCTGCTTGAAGAGTCCACCAACAGTTTTGCAGGTATGCGGAACGGCCCTGAATGAGACACCAAGTGTCACCAGGCAGAACGGATCCCTTCCTCCCCAGCAGCAACGGCCTCCCTGCACTCTCATGAGCTACAAGATGAAAGCACATTTGTTTGAAGTCCTTACTGAAATGGTGCAGTTCTTTATTAATCGTTTACAATACATAAAAAGAAGCGACTATCTTTATATTTAATTTCAGGAGAAGAGACTTTATTACACTTCCATTTAAATTGCCTTTTCATTTAATTATGAGGAAAGATTAAAAGGAACTAACTCCGTGTGCTGCGGCATGGCCAAATGATGATTGGAAGAGAGAAGAAGAGATGCTAACCATCTGTGAGCGTAATGTTTGGAGGGAGTAAACAGCAAAGTGAGAGGAACTGCAGGATGATGCTCGACTATCATAAAGTGCTATGGCTAATAGCAGGAAGCCTGGCCATTCCTGGAAAGCGAGGGGACCATCTAACAGGGCAGAGGTTGCATCTAACTTGCCATGGGAGGGAAACCTTTGGGCTGCTCCTAACCCATGTGAAAGTGATTTGATAGAATTATGTTTCAAACCCATCTGTAAAGAAAATCTGTCTGAGCAAATAAACAAAACTCCAGGCACTGAAAAGGTGGAGCAATTGCGTGAGGCTGAGGTGCTGGCTCAAGGCAGAAGTATATCTAACTTCACCACTTATATGAATTTCACTGTGATAAAACTGCACCCAAAAGTAACATCATCTCCTGAAACACTTAAAAGGGAAGAAATCATGTAGTGGCTATAAGCCTTCTTACAATGGAAAGATATCTCTATAAATAATAATTTATGTCGTGGTGATGGAGGGCAGAAGGAGAAAAAAAATGCAAATTATTTTCTAAAGAGATTGTAAGTATTTATGAGCTATAAAACTCACAAAGATTATGCTACAGGAAACATCAAATGAAGTTATACATTTGCCCCCTACCTTCCCTCACAGTTCCTTGAACTTTTCTCATAAACTCTGATTTCCATTTTATTTTTCACAACTCCATTGAACCTCTGGCCCCATGATTGACCATAGCTGTTGATTTTTTTTTTCTTTCTGATTCCTTCAGTGGTTCCTTAGGATGACCCCATGAGCTCAGCATTATCTTTCTGGACATAGCTCCTTTGCTATGTGCTGTGGCAGCTCTGACCTCATTCCAAACATTTTCAAGTGAGGCGAAATATTCTGACTGCAGGGTTTTACAGACGCCAGCCATCACTGACAGGGGCAATGCCTGAGCCACCAAAGAGCTAGCATCAAATTTTCAGCCAAAACAAAAGCGAACCTCAAGCCCAGCCTAACTGACTCATAATAGAAAGCAGAGATCTCACAGTAATACTTGGTGGTAAAGGAGCATAAATATTGATGTAAAAACAAAATGGAGTTAGGAAAGCTGGAAGAGAAATAGCTAAAGGGAGCAAGATGCTCCAAAGCACTCAGCCTACTAGCACTAAGGGCTACTAGTTCATCATTTACCTCATTTAACTGAGCATAAACTAAGGTTAAAAGACTACCTTTATAAATAAATTATCCTGCAAAATATAACTGAAGCAACCCTTCTGAGCTGTGATTGAATCAGTCATATTTCAGGAGTCACCATATGGATGTGTCTTTTCTTCTCTGTCATTGATTTTTCTTCACTGGTTCAGAATGTACTTGTTCTATGAATGCTTTAATGTGTAAACTGTGTTTATTTAAGACATCATCTTATGTACTGTTACAAACATAGATAGGAGAGTCTGTATTCCTCTTCATTTAGAAAAGAAAGTTAGTGGAAAGTTAGTACTCTCTGCAGCAGAGATTAGGACTGGCCAATTGCCAGGATAAGATGCATGAGGGAAGAGAGTGGTTGGGTTTCATACAGAGTTTAATTTTGGTATCCTATTTAGGAGAAGAGGGTGGAAAAAAAGCCTTATTTTATCTACTTGACTTTATTTTTAGAACTAATATCAATACTTAACATTTTGGGTAGGGCAAGCTTCTTAATATGGCAGAAACCCAATTACACTTATATCAGAAGCTGACAAAAATATAATTATGTCTTAAATAAAGTCACCAGAATTATAGAAAAAAAAGATCTTGAAAAGTGGAAAGATTTTGATAGGTGGGATAGGCCCTTAGTTGTCAACTCCAGTAGCTCTTGAGAGATAAATACAGCAAACCTCAGACATACAACAAGAATAACAAGATTTCATTGCTGTTTTTAAATCAGTTTTATGAAGAGTTGCAGGGAGGCAATGAACTTCCAGAAGTCATTCAGAATATCTGAGGCATGAAGGATGTTGGATGTTAGATGTCTGAAACAAAATTGATTTACTGGCTATCAGACAGGAAGGAATGAAAACACTAGCTGTGCTAGGGGTAGCCGGACCATGGTAAGAGCAAAGGACATAGGAACTGACTGCACTGATTCAGGTAAAACCTTCCTCAGTAGCAGACACTTAGGAAAGACATATGGATTATGCAGTGATATATCCCCACTTTTCCAGTATTTTTACCATTCTTCCATTACTTCCAGCAAACTACAGATTGAGTATTTCACAGGTCAGGTGGGATTATACTCCTCTCATGGTATCTGAAGCATTTCCAGATAGACCAAAAAAAAAAAACAGATTTAAAAAAAAAAATGCAGTCAGAGATTATTAACATGTTTCTCCTCAAACCATCAGAGATAAGTGCCACTGGTGCTATTTGCTACCATTTAAAATATGCAAGCTCCTAGTTAGGCTTTGCCTAGCTGTGGAAACAGGGAACTGGGGAAGTAGTTATTTTACAGCAGCTCTTCCCTAAGCTCTTCACTCTATCCTAGCATACATATGATATCACTCTGCAACAGGTTGTCAACACCAGGAACTCTTCTGAAAGAGTGACGACAGAATACTTCATTTCAAAAGAATTGTGGTTGCCAGTATTCATACAGAGGAAAAATGTTAATCATTTCTTCTTCAGACACATAATTTGTAGATAAATTATGCACTTCAGAAAGACATCCATTCAGTTGCAACCATTCCAGAGATGGAGAATCTGCTACCTCCCATGGTAAATTCTTCCATTAGCTGGCTATTTTCAGTGTCTAAAATTAACACTTACTTGCAGTTCTCACTACTTCTACATGCCTCCATTTTATTTTTATTGACCTCTTTTTTTAACTTCTTATAAGTATAATAAAGCAAGTAGGATATCACAGGGCTAACCAAGAGGAACTCAAGTTTAACTCAGGAATAATCCCATTTAATTAGAGACATAATCACCTTAAGTCTGTGCCCTTTATTTCTGTAGTATCAAACAAGTCAGAATATTCCCTAAGAATCTACAACTTCTGTTGATAATCCTTTAAATTGATAAAAATTTAAGTAATTGCTAATAACTAAGTATTGGCTAACGTACAAATTTTTAAACTTTTCATTTAGATTCTTACCATATCTCTATTTTTAATTTCCTTTGGGTTTTCTCTTAATTTTTTTTTCTCTCGTTATCTGTCACATTTTAGAAATTGTGTCTACTTATTCCTTATGCTAAGCTTTGACTTCATCTTAAGTATTTCTAATAACTATTTTATGGCTAGTTCTTAATCATTCCATTTTTCAAGTCTCTGTTCTCTAAATTTTTTCTCATTGTAAATCCACTTTTTCGTCTCTTGTTCATTCCCTCAATTATATTTCTTTTGAATATTTTTCCTGCCCACTTTTCATTTCCTATCTGATGCTTCATTCCATATATTATATACTTATGACAAAATAAATGTATATTCATGGAAGCTATTACACTTGCATCCACCCTCATATACCAACCCTGTAATATTTACACGATGTGAAAAGTATGATGAATCAAACCAAAATAATCTATGTATTTCAAAGTTACTCACTTCACTAGTAATTCAGTTTCAGGAATGTGTAAACGCTTACTGGCTGTGCTATATGACAGTGTAACAAACTTTTAGTTATTTGCTCAGCAGAGTTAATTATTTCTTCAAGAACTGCTTTCTGATGACTGATGTTCCATATTCTCAGGAAAAAAAAAAAAAAGGAAAAGAAAAAAAAAAAACCTCTCTCTAAATATTTTTGCTTAAATATAAGTATTTTCTAACATCATTCAGATCCCTAATATTCGAAACTGAAAACATAATACCAGTCCGAAACTTTTTATGAATAACATGGTCTGGAAGAAGTTTATTTTGCTTCAGTTAAGGCTTTACAGGGTGAAAGAGGTTCTGCTTGTGCAGAGTGGTAAACTACATCCGGATTTTGGGGTTGTCACTATAAGCTGACTGAATTGTCACTATAAGGTACAAATATACAACTGAGCACCATGAAGTTAAGCTTCCTAACTGAGCTACTGACCCTAGGGCTACCATATTTCTGCCTAGGATTTATAAAATACATTCATTTTCAATTCCAGCCAAAGTGGTAGATAGAAGCAAGGGTACATCTAGGAAAGCTCAGACAGATGGTGATGCTGGCTATAACTGGCCACGTTGCATGCCCTCAGTCCATCTCAACTGATAAGTAAAACATGTTAGTTTAAACCACTTCCATCCAGGTTTAAATACCAGGGAAGCAGATGGACCTTCAGGATACCAGCAGCCCTGTTTATTGTCAAGCCCAACTTTAGCAGTACATTAAGCATATGCTTAGCTTCAGGCACAAGTCCACAACTAGTCCCATGATTGTCAGTGGGTCTGTGTGTCCAGCTTAAAACTAAGCATTTACCAAATTATTTTCTGAAATGTGAGCAGGATTATTGTTTTGGTTAAGGCTGCAGTGTGTGCAGATATTTTTTTTAAGCTTTGTAAAATCAAAGCATAAAGTAAACTCCCAGGTCTGCACATGCATTTAGAAATATTTATAAAGTCACACTGATGTCTGCTGTCCCTTTCATAGGCTCAGTGATAAGCATGTATGCAAATGGCTTCTTTGCTGGCCACAACAGCTACTCATACAGCCCAAAATACTGTAGCACAAGCGTAAGCGCTGTGGTCTTCACTCATCCACTTGATGCTGACGACTCAGAGAACTATCTATTCACACATGTTCGTGACCACGTATGAATAGAAACAAAATAAAAACAGAATGTATCGAGCAGTCTTCTAATCCACTGGAAATCTTGCTGGTGCCAGATGCTCTTTGGTTAATGTTTCTGTGTCTGTTCAAGGCAATGCTTTACATAGCACTTTTCCACAACACTCCTGTGAGGCACATATCATATCCAGCTTACAGACGTGCCAGTGGAGGTCACGGATAACTGATAGGCCATAAAGTAGAACATTAAATCAGTGGTTGTCCACAACTCTTCCAACTTGACCCACCACCCTGACTAGCTTCCTCCTTTCAGATGTCTGTTCTGCAGCTGTAGCAGAAAAGGCAGTGTTGGTGTAAACAAGCAGAATGACTTTTTGGTGGTCCACAAGCTGGTGGAATGTAATCACTAATAGGCCATTTGAACTCTACATGCTCTTATTTAATTCCCAGATGCGTTAATAGTGTCAGGTACCACATTCACACTACTTAGCACTGAGATTTATGTCATGATGTGCAGTTCAAGAAGTACATCCCTCAGGCTGTTGCTTCTAAAAGAAAGGAAAGAAATCCAACTAAGGTAAGTATAATATAGGTAAGACATCTATACTCCGAGTTTTATCTCTGCATGACCATATTTTGCAATAAAGCATCTTAAATTCTGCAGTTCTCCTATTGCAGAAATTACATCGTTCAATATAAAGCTTTCTTGGTCAATCACCTTATACATTAATGATACTTGAAACATATACTTTATGTTTTACCAAAGATTTAACAGAACAAGCACAAGACGCTATCCTTATTTTGCAGGTAAAACTAGAGGCACAATAAGGGAAAATGGATTTGCCCAAAGTTATATCCCAGTTTTGTCCCTTAGGCAAAAAAGAGAATCGGTTGGTTAGTCTCTTGCTTTAACCACTAGACTTCTGCCTTTTCAAAGACTTCAACATTAATTAGAGACAGAACATATGACCTTCTTTATTCTTTCTCTGTTTTTGCACTAGCACCTCATTTCCACCCTTCCCTGCTCACCCCCACTGTGTCTTATTGTTTGGGGAATAATTTGTATTGATTAATACAAGTTTTCTTCATGCAATATACAGTACAAGAAAATCAACCTTACATTGAGCCTTCACAATACAGCGTTAATAACCTTACTAGCTGGAAGTTAGCCAACTAACTAATCATTACTGCATGGGCATAGGCACCTCACAGCATGCCATATCATTGAGGTAATAAACAATAGATTTGTTAATCTAGTATGAAAGTGTTATCAGTTCTCTTTGCTTTGCAACCACTTCAAAATCTTCTTTAAGCTTTTCTACAGTTCTCTTGCATTGCAGTTATATTTAGCCAGCTGTGTTTTACAAAACCAATCTTAAAAAATTGATATGCGAATGTAAGCTATTTTACAACAGAATGTATATCATTCAATTCATTCTTTTCACTGATCTTCTCTTTGAAGTTTTGTCAAATCAAAGAGTTACAAAATTAGTGTTTGGGTTTTTTTTTCTCCCCTAAGAATTCCTTTGTATTTTTATATTTTATTTTATATAGTGTTCTTTGTACACAGAGTTCAATGAAACTAAGAATTAAAAAGCAATATTTGCTTTATAACTGACTATAGTACCAAAATATATCCCTTGGTTATATATTATTATTTAACATTATTATAGACTGAAGTTTATGTATTATTATTTAACACACTTTTATAGACTGAAGTTTTCAATTTGTTACCAGACCCTATGGATGAAAATTATTTTCTAGGATAATGCACTTAATTATAGAAATATCTGTTTATAATAAAATAATTTCTCTTACCTCCTTCATATAAGGCATGCTAAAACTAACTTATTAGTCGTAGTTGTTTAGTCATTCTAAGGTAAGAACAATCCCTCAATATTTAAAAGGGAAAATTGAAATGATATTAAAGGTGTGTATATGACTAAAACCATATTATAGTTTGATTTATTCTGACAGTAAAATTAGATGGGAAAGTATTTCATAGCATTTGCAAAGTTTGTAAACTGGGGTGGGGAGGAGGGGATGAGGAGTAATTACCACTTTTGTAGCAGGAAGCAATAACCATTACACCTCTGCTTTTTATTATTAATGGAAGATAGAAGAAAACAAGAGATCAGTGAGATCTATTCCTGTGATAATGCTGGACTTACACACTATTTAGGGCTTCGCTCAACCCACTTTGAAATATTACCTAAAGTAGTTTTTAATATCTTCAGAAGTTAATGACAGTTTAACTCGGAATAAGAAGTTGCACACAAATTTATGCCTACCATGAAATGTAGGACAGGGTACATGGGCTGTGAGATGAAGCATCTCTCCTTTGCTGTTTGGGCTCAGAAGCAGGGAGAGAAGGACCTAAGCAGACCTCAGCAGAAGAAGCAGAAACACTTTGTGTGTTGCAAGGTGAACTTGCGTAGCACTTGTGAACCTTTTCACCATGGCAGCAACCACAGCTCTGACCGTGACAACCCCTGCTAGGTCATCCGAGTTGTGGCATGGAGAATACCTGGGCAACTCCTGGTCTACCAGACAATCTCAAGTGATCCTGTCAAGTTTCCTGCAGTGTTAAGCTCCCAAGGAATATGAAAGCCTTGGCAGCCATTTAATTTAATTTAATTTAATTTAATTTTGTTTTATTTTATTTTATTTTACTTTATTTTATTTGGCTTTTGTGCTGCTTCCACATAACAAATTTTCATTTTTGACATTTAATTTTTCCCTAGAAATCAATTGCTTCAGAACTCCATCTCTTGTTGTTATTGTTGTCCTTTTCTGTCAAACATCCTACACACTCTTAATTCCAGCCTTCCAGGTCTAATCATTTAGCGGGCTGTTTTTTCTCGGCAGCTGATCTCAGAGATTTCCTATTTTAAGTAAATGTTGCTATCTATCTCCTACTTGTGATCTTAACTTCAGCTGCGTGTTTTGCTTGTAATTTTTCCTTCCTCCCAATTCCAAATTTAGCTGCTACAAAGATCATTTATGTGCTTTTTCCCCCAGTTCCAACACACAAAAGTATTAAAATCAGCTGAGAATAAATATTACTATCGGCCCATAATTAGAAACTATGACGTCCTTTTGCTTTAGTACCTTTAGAATCTACCATTTGAAAGCAGCTCAGAAACTATTCAGACTTCCTTCATTTCTGAAAGACTATAACCATAATTTTATATAAATATACACACATATATATATATAAATGCTATAGCATTCACATGGGAGATTCTGTAGGAACCCAGAATATTTTGTGGATTTGGGAAGAAGCCCAAACTAAGCCGTGTCAATGTCAAATGATTTATGAAAGGACACCCAGTGTCAGTATCAAGTAAAGATTTCAGCCAGGGATCTGAGCAGAATACAAAGTCCTGACCAACGATTTGGATTGCTCACTTTCCAAACATTGTCTCCTAAATGGAAGCTCATCCTGTTTTCTTCCTTGGAAAGAAATATTTATAAAAATATAAGGTAACAGCTAGTTTCCATTTAAAATTACTTTGAAAGTAAATTTCTCTCTGTCAACTATGAAAGCAAAATATACCTCATCTATCACACTCCTTTCACTTCAAAAACCATAAATCTGTGGTAAGATGTTTTAGTAACTCCTTTTCTGCACTCTGATTTTGTATTTAATGTCTTTGTTAGGGCTACTTTTGTTAACCTGAAATATTATCTTGTTACAGGAGTAGTGTTTTCTATGTAATGATTTGTGGAGTAAAATGTCAGAGTAGCAGGATACAATCTTTTTATTAGGAGGTTCAGTCTGGCAGATGCTTGCCAAAATGGATGAAGAGAACAATTTTAATCCAAACTTTTGCAAAAATGAATTACCCTATAACAAACCTTAAGACAATTATCTCCACCCAAGATGAGCTTTTGATTACCTCATGCAATAAAGTGTCCTATATTCTTTCTTTCATCCCTGTATGCGGAAGGTGCAATGTTTATTTTCCTAAGGATGAAATGGCCCTTTATTTGATACCTATCTTTTTTGATCAAAGATCAATCACTACCAAAGTAACAGATCCTTCATGCGGATGGTCTCATTTAACACTAGAGATGCTGTTTTACATTGTGGTACGATTTGGGCTTTTCTATAAATGCATAATGCCTCCTTTTCTATACAGAACTGTAGAGTATGCAGTGATTTAAGACAACTTTTATTTGCTTATCTTACCTAAATGCCAGTAGCAGTGAACTGCAGAGTCACTTCCCTCTCCTTGCTGACCAGGTTTCATATCGAAACTGAGAAACTTTTTTCCTGATGGAAAGCAGAATCACAACTGTCATTCTGCCCAGAAGTTTGGATTTCAGTCAATAGGCATTTTTTCAATGGAAACGGAGTATGGTTGCGTTCATTTTAATATCTTTATATTACTTGATAACTTAGTTCCATTATGAAAAAAAAATGTCTTTGAATATACTAGAGGCAAAGAGATGCACGAAGAGGCAGTGCTGGAGGCCGTTACCTCACAGTCTTCTTTCAGACATGCACTCGGTCAGTGGAGCTGCATAGGAAAAACAGGGCCGGGGTTAACAGCCTCAACAAAAGAGAGAGCCCAGGTTGACTTTTGGATGCTTAGAGTCATTTCTAAAACTGACAAGTAGAAAAGTCATCTTTATACTTGAGCAAATCTAGCATGAAGACAAGAATGACTCAATAAGAATTGAGCCATCACCTGCCTTCTTCGGGGCTGTTTTCAGAGTCCCTTTCCAAAGTGGAGCAAGCCCTCTTCAGTGTAATTTGAAGTGAAATGGCAGTGTGCCACAAACTTTGTCCCACCAGCCTGAATCTTACTGAGATCTCTTCAATGGGGCATTTTAAAAGGAATTATAAAATACAATGAATCACAAAAAGGCCTACTTCAAACAGATTCCAATCACGATGAGGTGCCGATTTGCTACTGTAATTTATTTCCTCCAAGTAATTAGTTCTGCAAAGACAGGACAGACAGAGTGTCAATCCTGGGGGCAGGCAGAGGTCTTTCTGGCAAAATACCAGCCATTCAGTTCTTTGGCAGAAATCCCTGTTTTTTCGTAAGATACTCAGTACATGTAAAAGTAGAGTCTTGAAATAAAAAAAAAAAAGAAAAAAGGAATACCAAACTACCACTAACAAAGTAGTTTTACAGTTACAGCTTATAGGTCCTTTATTTTGCCCTCAGCATCTTCCAGATAGTTAGAGGTTCTTGGACAGCCAGCTAACTTTGCAGTATTTGTTAGCAAGCAAAAGGCAGCACGTAGCCTTCCCGACAGCAAATCAGAGCAGGTCCCTGTCCTCCCAGCAGCTGTTGCAGCGAGCTGCTGGAATTATGTTTGCTGTTTGATTTCTCATCATGTTAGAAAAACAAAACAAAACCCTCTTTATTGGCAGGTGCAGATAACACTTACAGGAGCTACACACATGCAAAAAAAAAAGACTCCATAAAAGATGAGACGTGTTTGTGGAGATGCTGCTCTCTCTGATACAGAATTTTGTTTTCTATCATAACAAAATTATCGGGTACTTTTTACTTAGGAGAAGCTGCATTGATCTCCAGCATAATTCCACCTAAGTCACCTAACTTAAATGAGAATTTAAAGCTGAGAATATGGCACAGCTTTGCTATTCTTGGTCTTGACATTAAAGTCGGTGTTTTCATGGAGAATTTTTTCAGCCCAAATAACTGGTTGCGTGAATGTCTTTATAGAAAGGCTTTTTATATAAATTGTAAAATACAGAATCTATTAATAAACTGGCATAACTTCAAATTTTGTTTTCTTTTAAGAATATTTCCAAAATGACAGCAGCTCTATCAAATGAGAAATCTTTTGGGCTGCCCTCGCATCCTCAGTGGCTAATGTGTTAGTATGATATAGACTGGCATTTTTCAGGCAAGAAGTCAAACACGAAACTGAGAAAACAGATTTTACAATGAAATTTGCTTTTCCTTGCCTTTGAATAGGAAAATCTAAATAGTGGAGCTCTTACGGAAGTGTACCTAAGTTGCAGGTCTTCTTGGTGGAGTCCAGCATACAGGATTCTGCAGAGGCAGACAGGATTTATTGAAGAAGTCATTGTTTTTTGTGCAACAAACCTGCCAGCATCAATGAGCAGGAAATACTATTCTTTTCTTATATCCCACGATCCTCCTATCCAGTCTTTGTATCTGTATATTATGACTCTTCTTTTGTTCCTGCAGTGGTTGTGTCTTTACTATATGTTTATAGAGTGTGGTTATTGCTATGACATTTGGGTTTCTTGACTAAAACTTCAATACAAGTAAAAAATGAATGCCAATACACAATTTTTAATTTGGGATAACCTACTTATCTGCCCATCAGATGAGGTGAACCATGACGATTAAGTAAGGGATGAGAACGCCAATGGGATCCTGACCTGCATTAGGAGAAGCGTTGCCAGCAGGTCGAGGGAGGGAATCCTCCCCCTCTACTCTGCTCTGGTGAGGCCGCATCTGGAGTATTGGGTGCAGTTCTGGGCTCCCCAGTAGTAGAGGGATGTGGGGCTTCTAGAGAGGGTCCAGCGTAGAGCTACAAAGGTGATTAAGGGACTGGAGCATCTATTGTATGAGGGAAGACTAAGGGAGCTGGGTCTGTTTAGCCTGGAGAAGAAAAGATTGAAAGGGGATCTGATCAATATGTATAAATACCTGAGGGGAGGATATAAAGAAGATGGGTCCAAACTCTTCTCAGTGGTGGTCAGTGATAAGACAAGGGATAATGCGTACAAACTGAATCACAGGAAGTTCCATCTCCATGTGAGGAAGAACTTTCCTGAGAGGCTGGAATAGGCTGTCCAGAGCAGCTCCTTGTGGAGGCTCCTTCCCTGGAGATCTTCCAGTCTTCCAAAACCACCTAGATGTGCCACATGCTCTAGGTGTCCCTGCTTGAGGAGACGGGGTTGGACTAGATGATCTCTAGAAGTCCCTTCCAACCTTAAACATTCTGTGATTCTGTGTGATTCTGTGATATTTTTCCCACCTCCATACATGCGTGCCAAAAAGGATATTTTATTTTGTGCAGTTGCCTTCAGTCAGATGAGGCCCAGTCTCCGTATGGAGATCAAATGGCAAATGAGACAGTCTTGCACATCTAATACTGGATTACTGAATAAAACCATCTTTACTTTCAATAGAGCCAAAAATCTCTTATCAACAAAGTGAGCTGCAACAGCTGCACCCATAAAGAAAAATAATAATCAAATCACTTATTCAGGTACCTCATTGTGGAGGTTGTTACCTGCTTTGGGATTTCAAGTTTGATTTTATTCAGTCGTAAGAGAATGGTGGGCTCTTTTCTTTAGGAGCCTTTGATGATGCACCTGGAGAATGCTAAGCAGACTCTTTCCATCATATCAGCTTTACCTGCGCACCCAGTCACTTCTCTGAGGAACTGGAAGAGATTTATGAGATGCAACTCACCTCTTTAAAAGCCAAGCTGCCTCTTCCCCAGTAGTTCTCCTAAAAACAAAGATTTTTGTGTGTGACTTTACATCTTCCCCACTTTCACCATGAACAAAGCAGCACAGAATTCATTTTGCTTCTCTACACGGTTTTATTTTCTTTGAGCCTTCCTTTGCTATATTCATCATCTCTTGCACCTACAGACTATCTCACAAGTCCTGCCTCTGATGTGTTTGAGGAGAATCCATTTTAGGTCTTGTGCCTTTAGAACCTGCTCTTCAGAATTTTTTTACGGCTTGCCTTATTGTGTTTAACACCTTCTTACCAGTACTTTTTTTTTCTCTCTTGAACAGAATTTTAATTTGGAAATCAGAATTCTTACATTTAGTAGTGTCCTTTGTCTTATTGTTAACTTCCTACAGCTTAAACATACCATTTCTTGAGAAGAAAAGAAGCTTGTCTTTCCCAAGCCTGTTTCAATAGTTAGCATATTTACTGAGTCTATGGCTATATCTTTAATGAATCTCTATGTTGCTCACAAGTATTTTATCTGTTTTACCACCAGTGCTGCTTCCTAAATTACTTTTAAATAATTTTCATTTTTTTGAAATAAATAATACTAGAGTTTGTATTTTAACCCTCAGAGGGTTTCTGTTCCCAGAGCCTCTCTCATCCCCTCTTCACACCAGATCAAGCAGTCAATGATATAGTTCTAATGCTGTACTTTAGACCTCCTTAGGCCTAGCATAGGTATCCTGATTTAGCTTGTGATAGTAGTTAACTTATTGTTCTGATTCTAAACACAGAACACAATTCTTCACCAGTACAGTCTTTCCTGCATTTCTGTCCTTTAATATGGAAGAGTCCTTTTGCTTATACTCCTTCTAACAAGTTTTTGATATGCCTATTACATCAAATCCTCAAGGTAAATTACTCAAAGTAGAACAAAGCTCTGGGACACAACATATACAAGAAGCATTTTTCCCTAAGGTCTTATATAGATGTCGAGCTTCTGCCTAGCTTGATTATATATAGAATGTTGTTTTGTGTGACACTCCTGTTGGCTCAGAAGATAATACTAAAGAAGCTCTCCTTTGTCTTTGGAACAAAGATGCAGGAAAAAAGGAAAGAAACAAGATTTCTTTTCAAGTGCTGGACCTAAGATACTGGTTTAAAGCAACAGAAGAATATTCCGGTTGGGGATACTGAGAATTCAAAGAAATAAATAAAAATCTTTATGGCCTGGAAGAAGGATAAAATACATTTTTCAATATTACTATGAATAGATTAGATGACAAGCAACTAACTGGAAAATTTTATTCTAAAATAAAGCCAGGCATATAGAAAGCCCTGTGCCATGTGCTCTAGGTGTCCCTGCTTGAGCAGGAGGGGGTGGACTAGATGATCTCTAGAGGCCCCTTCCAACCTCAACCATTCTGGGATTCTGTAAATATCTGTTGAAGACAACAGAGCATCAGATTTTCAAAGACCAATGTTTCTGCTGAAGCATGCAAGTTTGGGGCAGTGATCTCAGCACAATGTAACTCCAGCTGCAGCTTTTACACAGCAAAGGATATTTGCAGGTACACAATGCATGCAAATTCATTTTTCCCCTCCGCAAAACAAAATAGGAGTTCTGTGTATGTTCTAAGTAAACAAACATGGGAAGTGTACTAGACACTTCAGGAAGGAGATAGGACACTGCATCTGTATTTAAGGGGTTCCAGTCATATGATGGTAGTAGAATTCTATTTATTAGCAACAAGTGTCATATGAAATTCAGGCTTATTTGGCTTCATCCAGGTAAAGCCCAGTTAAATACAGATGTTAGGCTTGCTTTTCTTCTGCAGTTACATTCTCCTGCAGGAAGCAGAGCAAGGCAAGGAGGAGCTGCCTTTGGATATACAGCAAGGCAGAAAGGGGGGACTTGCAAGCCTGAAAATGCTGTGAATACTCCTGATTTATTAAAAAGGAGAAAAATATTGGACCTGAAGAAAGATCTAAAGAAAATAAATGCAATATGCATGTGAAGGAGTGTGATTCAGCAATAAGGAGAGCTAAAGTCTTGAGATGCTGACATGATTACACACACACACAAAGACCCTTTCACCACCCTGGGCTTTGAATCAGGCTCTGCAGACTGGAAAAGATCTCTGAGGAGAGTAGAAAGAGGAACCACAGAAGAGTGAGTGGGAACCTAAAGGCTCGCAAAGGTAAGAAGATCAAAGGATGCAGAAAAGAATGAAGGACAGAATCAGAAAGAAGGTGTGAGCGTTGCTGCTAAGAAAGGCCCCAGAGGTCTACAAAAGTATGGGAGGTAATTAGACACCTTTCCTAGTATCTTTTTGTTTGCATTTTAATCAATTGTGATGTGTGAAATAATTAGATAAACCTAAGAAGGACAGAACTGGTTTACTAAAAACAGCTTTCCTTACTGCTTTTCAAATACACCTTTCCTGTTTGCAGCTTTAGGTCACCTTTTGAAGGTAACAACCCAAATATGTCCCATGCACAGAGAAAGGCCTTTTTCATCTACCTGCTTTTAAGGAGATTTTTTTCATTGACAATCTGACTTCAGGTATCTGTATTTTTTTAGTGGACTATCATGCATGCATTCATTCATCTGAAAATCACACCTTCTGCTTTGCGTTCCACCTCAAGCTTCTAATTGCTCATGTCTTCGCTGGACTGATGTGAAGTATTTTCATGTTTGCCAAGAACCAAAGGTAAAGAGGAAAAGTACCAAGAGGTGAGGAATAAAAGGAAACAAATAAAGCAAAAATGGGGAATAAGGCAAAAATGGGAAACAGAAATATTTGAGAGCAGGCAGAAGATAGACAACGGGTCATTAGAACAACAGTTCCAAATGCCCAAAGTAAATACCAAATACTTTTGACTTTTGGTAAATAAATCAATGGTGATATTCCACTCTGGCAGACCTGAAGCGCAGAGTAAGTAATTAACCTTCAGCTTGTCAGAACTGATACTTAGTCATCATCATCAGAGTCACTAAAGGTATAAACCCTGAAGGAAAATATCATTCTGCTCCTGTCACTCTCATTTGTGGGCTAAGTCACACAATGAAAGTTTTTCTAAACTCATTTCAGATGAAGAATGGTGCCTTTACAGTTGGTTTAATGGAATAATGAGCAAGTTGAAAGGTCTTGGTGTAATATTTGAGTTTCAGATTTAATTTCAGTAGGATTATTTTTCCCCTCTGCAATTGGCTGAGAGCATTCCAAGTTTTCCTGATCGTCATTTGAAATGAAAAGCATTGTCAGGCTGTAATGAGTCCAGAAAAGGACATTCAGGTCCTGATATAGTATGCTTGAACTATGCCTTTTTGAAGCAGCCCGTTGCTCTGTTGAACCTATTTCTCCAAGCTGGAAACTTAAAACAATTTATCGCAGGACTAGAATCTGTCTGCTCACATCTGATACAGTGGAATTATTTTTGTTCACAGGCTTTTGGTCGTTAGATCGATGGGGTGATTATCCTTTATTTCTTAAATCTCTATTGCTGCTATGTGTTTGCATGAGTCCTCTTTAATCTTACAGTAGCATCTCTCAAGAAAGATAGCATTCATGCTCATGGTTTAAATGACTAATTGTATTTTGCAGAAAAACAAGTACTAAAACAAGTACTGCAAATGCGTCTTTCCTTAAGGTAAAGCCAGAGAGGCACTGTATCATTTCCTGGCACTTTGGGCTGCTTGCAATTAGTTTCATGAGATATTGCCAGAAAGGGTCTGTGTAGGGTGGAAACATGGAAAATATTACATTTTCAGTTTTCATTAAAATATTTAGCTCTAGAATTAATTTGTACATTCAGGTCAGATACAGCAACCTCACTTGAGTTTTATGGCACCAAAATAAGAAGTGAGGGCTCAGTAATAAACGCAATATGATTTCTTTTAAGAGATTTTAGATAACAAGCAACATTTTCTTTATTATTTCTCCTTCAGAGAATAACAAGCAGCATATAGCCTGATTCTGAAAATGATTGGAGGGGGAGATTTTTTTTTATCTTGCCCCCTATAATAGATTTTTTTCTTTTGCTCAATTCTCTCTGTGAATAACAAGAGTGGCAGCCATTTTCTCTCGGCTCAACATCAAAACCCCTTTCATCTGCTGTCTAAATGCAAACAAAGCAAACCTTCCACCAGGCCTTTCTTTCCAGATAAATTAAAACTCTCATGTCCTGGGGCCTAAATCAAGCCTACAGGCCTTCCCTAGATAAATCCTTTCTCAACCTGAAATCTTCTTGCTACACGTGCTCCTTGTAAGATAATTTTGCAGTAGCTAATCAATAATGCAACAGTAAATTGCATTTAAATAAACATTAGCAGCCCTCTTAATGAATAAAACCTCATTTGCAATTTGTCAAAGTCAGAAATGCTGGACTCTTTTGATATTCATTAGAATATTGGAAATTGGAGCTTTGACAGGTTTTATGTATGTTGCAATTATGATTTTTGTGAATAAAGGAAGTACTTTATTTTCACAAGAATTCTTGAATAAAAACAGTGATGTATACTAGGGACTTGATAGATCTCAATTACCTTCTTATTAAAAATGTGGAAAGAGGGGAAAAAAAAAAAAAACATGTTACAGCCACAAATTTTAAAAGCTTGAAATATACTATACATATATTTTGTGAAAACATATTATGAAACTCCTTTTTTTTGTATGATGATTTTTAATTAATTTGCTGTGATCCTAAGCTTTGGAAGAATGCAATTCTTGGTAATTAATTTTTACGGAGCAATACTCTATTACAGTTGTATGTGTCACTAATTTTGTAGTGAAATTACAAAATAAAAGCATGTTTATACATCACATGCTGTAAATTCACTTAATAAGGTTTTTGTTCTTATCCCCATTTTTCAGCGAGAGCACTTCTCATAAATGTCCCCATGTGAAACATCTGTACCATATGCATTACTGTGTGAATTCTGTGCTTTATAAACAAAGTCTTGCACCTGGGATGGAGGAAAAATTGTAATTTTGAAAATCATTAGATTGTGGAATAGTATCCCAAGGGAGAGGGAGAAGCCACATCCACAAGCTATTTAAAAACAAATTGGAAAAAAACGGATAATACTGTGGAAGAGAAAGACACAGAGAGAGAAGCACACCAAAAATGATCTGAGAGTTGAACTCCTCTCTCTACAATCCCGTGGAAGGATGTGACCTGACAGAGCGTAGATCGTTGTTCTGTTTTACTGCATAAGATTCTGTGGAAAAATCCAAAAGTCTTTTCTTTAAAATATGTATGCACACGCACATTGGTGTGTCATGAGAAATTGTCTGACTTGAAGTTCCATTAAGGGAAAAGATGGCAAAAAAATGTTAAAGCATTTGTTTTGCTCTTAAGGATTTAGAACTCATACAAGTGAGAACCATATTTGTGAACAAGCCACCCAAACATCTCCCTTTCCCTTAAATAAGCAGAGGAAACACTATCTATCTTTAGCATTTTTGGTATAGTGGAGCAGGTCCCCTGTGTGAGGATATCTGGAGAGTTATGTATATTGGTAAATTAAATACCACTCTAGAAAATAGCTCTCTAAAGATTACTAAGATATACATACTGATATATTGTAGAAAATAGTTAGCTGCAGCTTATGCTATGAGCAATATCTTTTTTCCTATATGCATCCAGGCATTAATAAGGCCCAAATCTGCTTACCTGTGGAAATCATGGAATGCATAAAAGACAAGACAGATTCAACTGCTACCACGCAAATTTTGTGACTTTCTGTGATGTCTAGAACACATGTATCCTAAGGTACGCTTAGGAGAACAAGAGGCCACTAAAGACAGGGGCTAAAATGTACATCACCTTATCATGACTACCGCATATGTGCCACGTGGGCATCGCTCCCTGCCATGGACATGTATCCGTTTACAGCCATGTCCAACTCTGAAACAGCTCATTTCTAGGATAACCTGAGTTACGGTTTCCACCTTCAGTCGACCTAGTCACCAAAAGAAGAGAAGACTTCTTTTGTGACTAGCAAAACCATCTTGTGCAGGCACAGAAGATTTGTAACAAGGCTTCANCTGAAACAGCTCATTTCTAGGATAACCTCCTTTGTAACAAGGCTTCGGTGCTGGTATAGTATCTTAATGGTTGAGAAACTGGGATTGCAGCTGAAGGAGAGATGTTAGTGATGGAAGAGACTGGAGAGTGAACCAACAAAAGTGGGCAAAACCTGCTGGTTTGTGCATCTCTGCTTCTTTCCAAGCAGGAGTTCCCAAGTCAAACTCACTGAGGGAGCCACAGCTGGAGCAGCTCCCCTGTCCTGGATGCTCTCAGGACCATTTGACTCCACAGGCAGCACAGCCATATGACTGAAGCGTTTCATGTGCTACTTGGGGTGCCCAAAACAAACAGTTTATATATCCCTGCTCTCTGACTAAGAGCTCTTCACCTTGGTGAAGGACAGCTCCAAGAGTGACCAAAAGAAGTCACAAAACTGCAAGAGTCAAGACTTCTCTCCTATGCATGAAAAAAATGGAAGGCCCAAGGCTGCTCTTTTCTCCACCATGTTCCAACCAGCAGCAAAATAGCTGTCCGTCCACAGAGCAGCGTCTCAAGAATTTCAGATCCTCAACCACAAGCCAAATAAAAAAAAAATGGGTGGGAGGGAAATAGAGAGACAAAAGATCCTGTGGGAAGCCACTATTATTTAGCTCTCTCTAATCAATCATATATACAATACTGTAAGCAAAAGTTTACTACCTCTGATATTTGTGTCAACTGCCTCCCACATTTATGGCTCAGATTTTGAAGGACAATGTGCACGAAGATGAAATCTGTTCATATTCTAGTTACAAGTGCCAGATTTTGGTACCTATGAGCTGCATTGTTCTCCGTGATTTTAGGCAAAGCATTGCAGACACTTTTGATGCTTTATGAACAATAAATCAAAATTTGACCCATTTTAACATATTGTCAGAAGCTAGTCAGAAAAATAATATTCATACTTTCCTATTCTAACCACATACTGAGTCTATTACCTGTCCCCTGCCAAGAGAAAGGGAAACAAAAATTAAATTGTAAGGTGTTCTGATAAGAGCATTAGACAAACAGTGCTACAACAGACCCAAAGATTCTACAAAGATTATTCGCAATGCAGTTGTTAACTATTTGTTTATACATGTACACACACACACTTGTACATGTTGGGGGTTAAATCAGAGTGGAAAGAGAACTGTGAGGCTCAAATTATAATCAATATAATACAAGTAATATTCTTAAAAATACAGTCCTGTACCTATAAGCAGTATAGATTTTGTATTTCCATTACAAAACTTTAATCTTTGACCTTTGTCCTTTTATTACGATAGTATTGAAATTAGGTTGTTGGAACAAAGATGTGGCTACTAATTTATTCATTGCTTTTTCCTTCTTCTTTTTTAACCTAAGGGTAGTAGAAGGTCTGAAAATGATTTTAAATCAGATACTTTTTTTTTTTTGGTCCGTGATAGTGCTTTTCCCATGAATACAGGGCTTTGCAGGGCTTGCAAAGACTGTAACTTTGTCCTCAGGTTAATACCCCCACACACAAAAAAAACACGTTGGCCCTCATGAACAATGTGTACACAAGAAGTGTACACTATCAGTTCCTAAAAATAGCTTTATAATTAATATATTTAAAATAATATGTATATATATACACACAGTGCTGTGTTGTTACCTCTAATGCATTCTATCCCTACAAGGCCTCTAGCAGTTTTTCAGTACAAGGAAAACCACAAATGACATTTCCATTTTGCATTTCATATCAGCACGCAAAGCTAAATTAGCTCGTCCTCATTCTGGTTTCACGTAGGAGCAAATTTAGAATCATTCCAAAGCAGTCAATGATGTTGCATAAAGCACTGGAGTGAATCTACCGAACCATGCTTCTGCTTCTCCTTTTTGTGCTCAGCTTTGTGGGGACAGGGAAAGGAAAGAGGAGCAAAACAAAACACCTCCCACCTCCTTGCTAGAGCAATACAACCAGAGACTGCCCTCAAAAGTTGCATTTCCATATCCTATGGTATTTCCAAAGCATTAGCACTTTGCATGTCAAATACAAACATTCTAACAGCTAACGCCATGGCGCAGGTACAGTCTTCATCATTTTTTTCCATCTTTAAAATCTGAATAGAGAATTTTCCAGTGTGCTAAGATTATCCCATAACTCTCACAACATGCAACACAACTCAGAGGCACCTGAGAGAATTTTACTTTGTCCATTTTAACTTTATTTAACAACAGTCATACACCATTCACACCAGCTCAGATTACACATTTAATTTCCTTAAATGCTACTCTTAAAACATCGCCACGCTTAATGTTGACGTCTAAACGGTACCATTTGCGCTTTGCTGTGAACACCTCATTAAAGCAAATGGAGCAGGTAAGGAGGTAGAGCAC
Organism: Crypturellus undulatus; assembly: GCA_013389825.1. Classification (NCBI taxonomy): domain Eukaryota; kingdom Metazoa; phylum Chordata; class Aves; order Tinamiformes; family Tinamidae; genus Crypturellus; species Crypturellus undulatus. The sequence goes on along the minus strand of VWPW01021866.1, from coordinate 555,756 downwards.
CTGCCTTTGCGGAGGCAAAGGAGGAATTGCCTTTGTTTGTCTGGGAACTGTTGAGCATGATTTCCAGTCCGGGTAAATTGATGTAGCTCCATAGATTTCATCAGAGCTTCTCTGATTTATATTAGTTACAGCTAAGCAGGGTTTCCTGTGAGCCTAGGATAACAAAGTATTCCCTGCCTCCATAAAGTCACTTAGAAGATGCCTCTAGAGCACTGGTTGCTTATAAATTGGACACCAGTGCATTTTTAAAAGGGGGCTACTTATATGTCACCTTTCCAAAATCAAAGATCAAGCTTTATTTACTTTTCCCACTTGAATATCAAACTTGTAACAATTTACAACAAGAAAAAAGTACTTTTTCCAATTAGGAGAATGGGTGGGAAGGGAGAAAATGATTTTACTGACTTGCCAGGGTTTTTTTGTTTGTTTTTTTTTGGGGGGGTAAGCTCAAGCAGAGAATATTTTTGGAAACCCCAAATATGTTAAATAGAGAACAATTGTTCTAGTCACTCTACATTTTTACTCTAGTATTCCTTTCAGTGTACACTGATACATATACCAGAACTACTACAGATTTTTAAAATACATGTATTTAAGTGTCACAGAAGAAAAAAGGAAGTACAACATCTGTTAATGTAAACAGATAGATCAAGAGATACCTCTCAGCCAGCTTAAATGCAGTTTCTTTCGTTGTAGTATCTGCAGCAGAATCAGCGAGCTACAAAGGTTTCATTCTGTCCTATCATCATGCAGTGATAGATCAGACAGACTACCTTATCTTAAATACAGTTTGGCCATAGAGCTACTGTCGGTTGCACAGCTTCCTAAAATCTACATTAGTATCCTACCTAGCACCCTATCCCTTGCCTCATGTCTCCCCCAGCTCCCACACTATCGTGTGTCCACACTGCCAACACAGAGCCCAGTGGTATGTCATTAATGTTTGAAAAATCCCTGAAAACTTGAAAAATAATAACAATACTTACTTATGTGGTGGTTTTTATTATTATTACATTGATGGCAATGTAAGCTGTAATACTTCTTTTTCCAATTTGATACTTAAAGAAAAAATAGTAACTGCATTGTTCTTACTCTGCTTTCAAAGCTAGCAGAGACCATTGAGAAATTCTCAGCGTTCTGTTGCAGATACCTGTTAACCCCTTTTGCTCCAAATATGGAACCAGGATTAAGCATGGTCCAGTCAATTTCTACTTAGTTTGAGTCTTGGAAAAAAAAAAAGAGGAGTTAATTCATACAATAGCAGCTATTGCCTTTCTCACAGCATATGCTCATTATGAGATGAAGAGTTTAAGCCAAATGAGCACGTAGGAACATTAATAGCAAAGGAATAGCTGTATTAACTTCAAAAAGCTTGCAGAAATGTTAGGCGAAATTGTATGTTTTTGATGCTTTCAAGGTCTTTTTTTTTTTTTTTTTGAGTAATTTGGGCACAGAAAGTCTTAGAAACTTTTCCAAATAAAGAAAAAACAAATGCCTCCTCCTGCTCCAGTCATTCCTTTCATCTGTTACCTGAATGGATTATCCTCCTTTTTTTCCCCTTCCAAAACACAACAGCGGAGAAGGCTTAAGTAAGTGAAAGTAGAAGCTGTTGGCGCGACTTTGTGGTTTTGTTGATAGCCCCCACCCCGGCAAAGCTGCCTGGTCGGCTGCTGGCGCGGACCGGGGCGGAGAGCCCCTCTCGCCGCGGCCCAGCGGGCAGGGAAACCCGGTGGTCAGCGAAGCCGAGTTACCACAGCAACCCCCGCTTGCGTTGCCCAGGCAACCAGCATCCTCAAAACCGGGCGGCGAGCGGCGAGCGGAGCAGTTTGGGGAGAGCAAGATCCACCTTCCCACGCTGGCGGAGCGGGGGCTTTGCTGGGGGCAGCACAGGCAGCGGGGCTGCCGCGGGGTGTGAGGAGACGAGCAGAGGGGGCTGCGTGCGGGATGCAGCGGGCTGGTGTTCCTAACGCTCGGCTATGTCCAGCTCCTTAGCTACTTCAGGTTGCTTAGCAGAGAGCTGAAAAAAAACCCCAGTGCTTCTCTGCTTACAGTTATTTTTTTCCCCCGCTAATTTTATACAGTTGGTTAGGTTACCACTCTTCCATTTCTGCCTATTTTTATGCAATATATCTCCAAAGAATTTTATCCCAGTTTGGGGAAAGACGTTTTTTTTTTATCTACTGCATTTAACACTAGAGGACCAAATCTTGCTATTTGCATTCAAGCCTTAATTCAAGCAACACTGCATTGCAGACGATGGAAAGTTTCTCCAAGTGATAATGGCAAATTTCAGATTCAAATTAACTTTATCGCAATGACCTCTGATTTTGGAAGAGGGGTACAATTAATGTCAAGCTCATTCCCAGTATTTAGTCAGACATTGGGACAGAATTTGATATGAACTCTTTACCACAATCCTCAATTACTATTGGCATCGACCCTGATTCTTTTATCAATACCTGGCTTTCTTTTGTCTGATAAGATTAGGGAAAGGGGACAAACATTTTGCAGGCAGAAATATGCCTCTCTACCTGTCTTGGGAACTATCTCCAGATGTGGAAAAATAAATGTTTGAATCCTGTTACTCTCTAGGCCTTCTAGAACAGTTTTACAATGTTGTGATGAAGTTCTACCTCTTAAAAGAACTTACTGGCCACTGGTCTTGTCACTGAAGACGACAAGATTTCAGACAGGCTAGAAATGAGCTATCTCAGAAAGGTTGTGAACATTTCTAGTTTTTAATAATGTATTTTCATAACAAGGGGGAACAACTCAGGAAAAGATATATAGCACAGCACAAGAGATGAACCAGTATTTCCAAGTATTAATTAAAAAGTCAGAATACTGCACAATGACATGTGATTGTTGGCATAGAAAAGTAATATTAAACAAATGAACTAACCTTGGCATCTTTGAATATGAAAAATCTCCTTGATTTTCAAAGGTGGCTGGGCCCCAGTGTCTCACAGTACTTTCCTGTGCTCAGCTAAGTTTCTGTCCCTTCTGCCTTCAGAGGCCGTGAGAGATTCTGCAACCCCACCAGTTCCACTTCTTTTTGCCTGCGGAGTCTAGAGAGAGACAAAAATCAAGGTCATATCAGTGAAGATTTGCTTTTTCTTTCAACTCTACAGGCACAGAAGACAGATCTCATGTCATCCCCACATGAGGTCGGTGCTTTATGCTGCCAGAAATTATTGACCTTCATGACTTTCAAATAACATGTAGACCTGACACAAGAAGTTATAAATTTCTCTTCCCATAAGTGGTATTAGAAAGACCAAAATCAGGCTTCTTGTGGGATTGCAATATATGGGACCTTCTGCCTCAGACCCCTTTCTAAGGCTATATAAAGATAACTTAAGTAAATAAATAAATAGCACCTGTCTGGATGTGAAAAGATTCCTGCATGATCTACTTAGAACTAAGTGAACATACTGGCCACCTGCATTGAACCGCCACTAACCATCACCACTTATGCAAAAAAAAAATGTCCAAAACTTAAGTCCAGCTGCAAAATCTGAAAAATGTTCCTCTTCTGTCAGCATACTGTCCTACACATCCCCAAATGTAATTACCTTAGGTAAACTTATGTAAGATGAAGAAAAATTTCAGTTAAAAAGTCTGAATTAACATTTTGGAAATTAACTATCAAGGCAGGTCATGTATAATATTAAAATATCTTCTCAACTTGTGTGATCTTTTATATAATTACAGAATTATAAAATTATCACTGATCACTCCAAAAACCAGCCATTCATTATGTCAGTATTCTGCTTCTCACTCTGTCCTATCCATCTACTATACAGCAAGAGCTCCAACCACTGAAACTTGTGAGTAAACGTAAAAAGCTTTTGCAGACATGGTATATTCCTTCCTTCTGCCACTCTATGTATGTGTTGGTCCAAGTGTTGGAGGAGACTCCAAGATATTAGTGCTCTACACATATGAAATCCAAACAGTTAACGATGGACAGCATGCTGAGATTTGGAAAGCAAGGCTCTCGTGCTTGCATCAGGAGATTGTGGGGCTCCCAGTCACACTAAGAGCAGGAATGAAGTCACCATATTTGGAATCAACTGGAGGAAAATGGAGAAAACAAATAGCAAGAGAAAGGAAAACTCATAGCCTACCCTGACATGATAAACTAATACCCTGACCTCTCCAGCACTTCCAGGCTAAGAAAATCAAGGCAGCTGTTCGTTTCAGTGCATGTGCTTACAGACAAGCAAACGAACAAAAACACTGGAAAAGACAAGGTTTGCCTGAAACATTTGGTTGATTTTCTGTCCTTTCAGTGATTCAGTGCATCTGGGCTGGATCGAACAATAGTGTTGGCCTCTCACAACAATGCTAGTATGCTCACAGAAAGCACATTGTGTTTATAGCAGTGTTCTCTGGAATTTCAGAAAAATCTACCCGAAATTGCTCTGTTAGCATGGACAGAGGCTACCTGTGCTCAGAGAAATACTCTCATCTCAAAAGGTCTTGGAGAGGGAACCAAGGCCTCCCACACTACTTGGCATGTTGCTGCTACAAGTAGGAACCACAAACTGGGCAACATTGCAGGGTTGGAGGCATGCTGGTGTTCCTACACTATTTTATAGCAAAATGGACATCATGTGCTATCAAATTCCAAGATTTGAACTAGGTTACTAACTGAATTCACAAATATGCCTGAAGTTTTGAGGGTGCAGTTGCCAGGAGCATATATATGACACTGTCTAGGCAGCACAAGAAGATAGCATGCCTTAACCCTTCTTGAACTTTGTCTGCCAGGTTTACTTAAGTCCTCATGTTGGATGGTCTACTAAGCTAAAGCTTCCATGAGCTTGTACTGCCTCTGCCCAGAGGTAAGTCTAACGTCACAGTAGGACTTTACAGTGAATCACATTTCAGTATAGGTGTTTATAAAGAGAATTATAGACATCTGCTACGAAGTCTGGTAACTCTTTAAAGGAGAACTAGTCTGCGGGTTCAACCAATATCCTAGAGATATTTCACCATAAGACCCTCCTGAGTCATATAACCACCATTAAAATTATTTTTTGGAAAAAAAAAATAAAGAAAGGCTCAGAAGAGAGAGCCCACTTGCCCAACACAAGGGATGCTGTGGCTTGCTGCCAGAAGACAACGCTCTTTCTGCAGTAGTGCAATCCTGTTAACTGGCAAGCAAACCGAGCAGAGACAAAGAATTCAAAGCTTAGCAAGAAGGAATAAAGGGCTCCTTGCTCACTTAGTAAACACTGTTCCATCATACACTAGGAATATCTCTATTGCTGGAATGATTCCTGAACTGTTCTGCTTATCCTTTGCCCCCTTCAGTGAAAAAGCTGTGTCCAGTTTGCACTAAACAGGTCGCTAGATCCACGCCCATCTCAGCAAGGTCAGAGTGCCTGAACATGCGTTGAAGATGTAAGGAATGTCAGGCAAAGGAAGTAAAGGCAGAATGCATGCAGCAGTTAGTGTTTTTCCCTCCACTCATATTGCAGTCTGGAGCAGTGTCCCAAATGCATTTGTGAAGACTTTCACCATTAAGATGCAGTTGTAAGCACTGTCAAGCTAAACAGTTACACCAGTAGTGCTTAATATAATGACTCAATTTTGATCTTCTTAAAGTTCATCTCGCTTATTTTTCTCCTCCTTTCAAACCTTGCTGCGGGTTAGGCCCTACACAGCAGTTCCCAGATGAGAGAGCTTGGACTTCTTCCTCATCTTATCCTGGCCTGCCAGCAATCCATCCAGCTTCATCATACCTTTTTCCTAACTGTTCTTACATTAACCTGAGTTATCTCAAATCAAAGGAGAAACGGCTACATTCTACCAAATTTGCACACCAGAACAGCGTTTAGTTCAGAGTTACTGTGCCGGCCGTCAGTGTCTTGTATTTCCATCTCTTTTGTTCTTTTCCAGCATTGTGCTTAAGGCTTGATTATGAGTGCTTGCAGATCTAGTGATTTTCATCTTAACACACTGTCAGGTTAAATCACCGGCAATGTCCTCTCACCAGGAGTCTGCAGTTCAAGGACTACCTTTGGATCAGGCATTGTATGATTCAAATAAAAAATTCACGTGCGAGTGTTTGGAGCTGTAGTGACAAGGTGTTATTGCTGCCTGCATTTAGTGACCTTTTTTAAGAGCGTGAAGGACCTCCTGGCACAGATAGAACTGCACTGTGAAATACCACAAGCACAGTATCCTCCCAGAAGGGGCTTCTGCAGACCTGTATACCAGCCCTGCCCAGTGTTGCCAACTTTCCTTGTGCCTGATCAGTCCTGGGTAAAGTCCAGTCCCTCACTGGGATCTCAGTCTCACCTCCAGACTGGTCACAAAATCAGGGGATAATTTAAGCTGGAAGTGGGTTGTGGAGGTTGCCTGATCTGACCCCATGCTCAAAGCAGGTTCAATTAGATTAGGTTGCTCATGGCCTTCCAGCTGAGTTTTTGATGTCTCCAAGGTCAGTCACCATGTCCCTGGACAACCTGTTGCAATATATTGTCAGTCTCCCAGTGGGAAAAAATATATATATAGTTTTCCTTATATCTATTAGGATTTCCACATGCTTCAGCCTATATTAATTTGCCTCCTGCCCTGGCCCTGCGCACTTTCCGAGGCGGCCTGGCTCCATTGCCTCTGCGCTCTCCCAGGAGGTTATTTCAAACAGCAGTAAGGTATCCCCGAAGCCTTCTCCTCTTAAATCTAGGCATACGCACTTCTCTTTTCTTTGTTTCCCATTTCTTATTCTTTCTTATTTATTCATATGTTATGTGCTTCAGCCCTCTAACCATACTGATGACCTGCTCTGGACTCAGTCAAGCATCTCATCTGCATTCACATCTGAATGTAAAGAATATGAATCCCCAAAAGGCAGAGAGCACCATTCCCTTTGTTTCTCCAGAGCCTCTAAATATACAATGCCTGATCTACTGTAGCAATCCACTGCAGGTTTTTTTGCAGTTAAAATGTGTTTTGTTGACTACAAAGTTGTGAACCTGCATACGAAAACAAAGACCAAAACAACTTTAATTATAAATGTGAAGCACCATCTAAACATTGTAGACAGAACACAATTTATTGTCCCTCAGTATATAAAGATAGGAAGAGGCAGCTTAATTATTTCTCTTGTTGTTTCTTTTTTCACAATTTCACATACTAACAGTGGTGCTGTAACTACTTTTTTGGGGCAATTGATTCTATCATCACATCTGATCAGGGGTAGGATCTTGAAGGGTGGAATTTTGCAATTTGCTAAAGAACTAAAAACAGTCTTACTACTGAGAACAGAATACCTCTGTAATTCTTATGCAATTATCAATTAGTGCCTAACAGGATTTTAATTTTATTTTATATCAGACAGTTACTTGAGTAATAGGACCTTTATTGAGCAGTCAAGTGACTAGTAGTCATTACTATCAACATGCAGTGGATTCATGCGGATTCATTTATCTGAAAAAAAAAAAACGGACTGACCTTTTTTGTTGTTTTTTTTTTTTTTTCTAGTTCTATTTGCTGGATTCTTGCAGGTAAACAATAGTTCTTTGCAATTCCTGGGAAGTGCACATAAATATTTTAATTTGACCTTTTAAGGTAGTGAGAAAACAACTTCATTAGTGTAAGTCTAGTGAATTAAATGAAATAACTACAACAAGGAATTTGTCCCTTTGTTTTAAAAGGGGAATCTCTCTGGAGATTTGCTTCTCCACTGTTTTTCTTTGATGAGTAAATCAGCAAAAGGCTATGTTTCAAATGGAGATACAGTAGGCACTTGTTCTGGAAGCACTACTTCGTAATGCATTTTCCTGAGGGCAAACAGCATCCGTTGAAAAATGCAGAGAAGCGTGTTACGTAATTGCAAGATGGGCTGCCTCTCATACAAAGCCCTGTATAAACAGGAACAAAGACAACACAGAAAAGATATGTACCATTTTCATAAGTTCTAACTGAACTTGTATAAACACAAGCCTAATCATATTTTCCATTCCCCTTGGGACCACTTTCTGCCTTATTTGTTTTCTGATGTGCCCTGCATCACTGCCTTTCTTCTTTCAGAGATGTGAATTGTTAGTAGTTTTCTTCGTTGCAATTCTACTCCAAAGAAAAAATGAGGAAATCCTTCATTGCTCTAGAAGGTTATTATGTAATAGATAACAATGTAGGGGGGAGATGGGGGGGTGACTGCATCAACTGGTGGCATAATCCCCCAGGGAAAACAGACTTTAGTTGAACAATCAGAAAACTGGCTTGCTTTATGGTGTTTACACTGCTGCCTGCTAATGGATCCCCATAAAGGAAGCAAAAGGACTCTTACACTATTGAGTATGCTATCATGGGAGTCTTCTGAGTGCGCCTTTTTTATTTGCTGCAGTCAGGTTAATGAGCTCACCAGCCCACTTGATGTCGAGGACTTTGTAACAAAGCAATCTCTCATTAAATGCTGCCTGGCACCACTCTCTTGAAGCAAAGGGACATTCAGATTATTGAATGCCTTTGTATTCCTCACTCCTACCAGGCTATGGCGTCCAGCAGTGGCATCAGTCCCGCACACTTACTGGCAGGCATCCAGTCCTGCGCCGGCCCTCTTCAGACTGCATGGGCATTTGCCAATCTAAGCAGCACTAGTAGGCAAACAAGCATGGCACACGACTGCCTTGGCCGGCGGCCAGATGTGCAGCTGAACGGCCGAACTTCCCCCTACTGTACAGAGAAATGCATTCTCTCCCCTCGTTCCCCCCTATCTGTCTAATTTACATGTAAAAGTTTTGTTGCAATGCAAAGGAATGTGCATTTATCTACATTCTCTTTCTGCTTTAACACCTTTTATTTTTTTTTCTTAGTCTCAGTAGTGCAGGTCATGAATTCAGCTGTGGCTCTATTTAAATACCTGCTGGCTGACAGTTTCTTCAATGAAATGACCCCAGAGTGTTATCAGCTAGCTAGCAGGTGTGTCTCTTTATTCAGCATCTTGCAGGCAACGGAGCATCCTGGGTAGAGAGCAATCTATGCATGATCCAGCTCTTCCCTACATTACTCATGAGATTTAATGGTTCGCTGTCATGAAAGAGCTTACAAAGACACTTTTTTTTTTAAGTTGGCTTTCCACCGGGCTTTGTGCCCTGAGATATTTTGACACAAACACGCGAAACGATAAAGAAGGAGGGATTTTTTTTTTAATGAATGGTTTCATCTCATTCAAAAAAAAAAAATCAGCTTTAGGCAGGTGATTGTTTTTAGTGGGAAGATTCTAAACTGATATTTAATAATAATGTGGCTTTTCTGTGCATAGTTCCACTAGCAAATAGCCTTGTAAAGCATCTTGTTTTCTGGTGTCTCTATGTGCCTGTGTACACACAGACTCACTGCTCGCATTCAGTCAGTTTCTAATGCTGAAGGAATCTTAAAAGTCTGGTTACTAGAGTGGTAAGAAAACCACACGGAATGATGAAAAGATAGAAAAGCATCTTGAAGAATAAAGTCAAGGAGAAGAGACAAATAACCGCAGAATCACCTTGTAGTTCCAAATGTTGTCATATAATGTTTTAGGACATGGGTTTTCAGACTTTTTATTTATGGGATTACTGCTTTTCCTCTTTTAATGAGGGATGAAGAGGAACACAGCCCCTACTGTGTTTCCAAGGCTCTTGCATATGAGTTCAGGAAAATCCAGGGATTGTTCTCTGGGACATTACCTGTCACACCCCCACAAAAATGCCACGTTTCATGAAGTCTCATCCTATCAACACACATTTGTTCAGCATTCTGCCACATTACAGGCAATTTTTGCATCTGCCCACCAGTAGACTAAGAGGTCCTATGCGGAGGTATTTGCTCAGAAACAACAGTATTGGGACTCACCTTTCCCTTCCTGGGAAAGGAAATGATGGACTCCTACCCTCCCTTGGTACCTGGATACTCTCGGTGGGTAGGAGTACTTAGAGGTGGCAGGAAAGAAATCCATCTGAACCTGAAGGCAAGTGGAGTCTTGACTGAGCAATCGCCACCGACTGGAGCAGAATCCATCTGTGTTTGTGCTTCCACTGAAAGCAGCAAGCGAGCTCTTGCTCCCTTAGCGAGCAGGCCTGTGATTCACAGATTTGGCTAATCCACTCATATTTTCAATATGGGGTTTTGAAAAGGTCACCGAATGCAGAGTCAAGAGTATTGTCCTCCAAAGAGTCTTGGCTTTAGAGTAGGCAAAGGTAATAAAAACAGCTGTCTGCTTTTTCAATATTCAATACATACCTGGTGTATGTGGGAATAAGGCAAGATGATGCTAAGCTTAGGAGTGTAGGAAGGTCTTATCATTTTCACCTCTCTATTCTGTCTTTACCAAATAGATTTTTCAATAAGAATACTAAGTTGAGTCAGCAGCAAAAATCCAAATTATGTGGATTTCTGTGTGTTTGTTTGACTGAGGAAGATATACATTTTAAAAAATAGTAATATTTAAAATGTGTTATCGAATTTAGTGACAATAGAAGATGGTGAATATTACTGAAAAATACTTCAGAGCAGCAGCAAGTTACAGGGATCAATATTCTTTTATATGCAAAAATGAATGAATTGATTTTACAACAGAGTTCAGTTTTTTAAATATAGTCCCAGTAAATAATTTTAACTCAGTTTTTATTTTCTGTGGCAATACTTCTCTAGTAGTTTTTCTGAAATGGGATAAATCTTTAACAAGTTTCTTGGCAAAATGTAATTCCATTTTTAACTGCCTTTTTTTCCTGAAACAAATGAAATACAACAATTTATAAAGTTTCAGGTACTTTGTCTATTCTAGCCTGTTTATTTTCAATCCATTCAACTAATGGGCCAAAGTCTACTCTATAGAGAAGATAGGTTGAGTTTGTCCCATTCTGCCTTTTTCCTTCCTCCTTTCCCCCTCCCAAGTCTGAGCAGCAGTACTGGCCATCCAAAAAAAATCAACCTAAACAACAGCAGAAATATTACAATAAATAAATGCAAGTTGTTTCTGGATCATATAGATCCAGACTCTCAAAGGATATTTAAGAATATAGGTCTTACTGATCTCTATCTCTAGGCTAGGCTCCAAATTTTGCATTGAATGTTCATCACAGGTCAGTTTCTACAGAGAAAAAAATATATTTTCAACCCCCCATGTACCACTACTTAAACTTTGTAATTCATTCACATTTTCATCGCTAAGGGAAGGATTCACCTCTGCAACCTCTCATTTTATGCTCTAACCTCTCATCTTAGGCAGGCCTTAGCATCTCGCCTTGCAGCACCCATTACCCTGCAATCAGCAGTAAAGTCAGGAGAGAAAATCTACTGCTCTCCTCTGCCTTCCAGGGACTTTGTGCTTTCTATTTTTGTGCCACTAATAGTCCTGAACACAAGTGCTGCCATATTTACCCATGCAATGCAGCTACAAATCTGCATTAAAACCAGCAAGAACTGGGACCATTTCATCAGGATCCTCGCATGCTAAGCATGGTCTTGTGCCAAGCGGGAGCGTGCTGGAAAGCTGAGTGAGGCTCATCGGCTGCTGGGGAGCTCTCCTCTCTGCCACTGGCTGTTTCCGTACGGGAATACCGATCCGGGACAACCAGGCCTACCCAGAGCAATGGGGAGGGAGCTCCAACTCAGCCCACCTATGAGTTTGGGGTGTAATGGACACACTCGGCTCAGTCTGGAACAGTTGCCAGGGCTTTTTTCATTTGCTTGTTTTTAATGTTTGCAAGCTTATTTTCCTCTCTTTTTTCCGTAAGAATTGCCATGATCTCCAAAACGGAATGAAACCTACAGAACACCCATTTTTATCTGCATGGCTTTGAGAATTTATTGTTTTGTAGCTTTCTTTTTTTTTTTTAACATCCCTATTTCCACAGAGAAAATGCTATTCAGCAAGAGGTTATTTACAGAGCAGCCAGATTATATTCCTATTTCATCAGCTATCTTAGCACGTTAATTAAGAGGTGGAGCGGCCAAACAGGAATGCAGGAGAGCACGGCAACGCGCTCCTTTCTGTTTGCTTTTCTAATTGCTGCCCTCAAACTCTCCGTCCCCGCTGCTCCAGCCCGAAGGCTCCCTCTGGTCGCTCCGGGGTGCTCGGTCCGCACGGAGCCAGTGCAGGGATGGGGCACGCGGAGCCGGCAGCGCATCACCCTGCAGCGCGTGGCCCGGGCAGAGCCCACCGTCCCCTGCTCCCCGCTCAGCGACGGCGCCTTCGCCGCGGGGCCGGCGAGGGACGACGAGTTAAACCTCGAGCACGGTTCGGGGCTGAGCGCAGCCACAGAGGCCGCTGGCGGCTTTTGGTGATCCGGGGTCAAGCCTCGAGTAGGAGGAGGGAGAATTTGCTGCATAATATTAGTAGGGTTAAAAAAAAAAAAAGAAAACCACGCGCGCACACACACTGAGCCTGTCTCGCCCGCTTGCGATCAGAAGATTGGCTGGCTAAATTCCCCAAAAGCAGCCTTCAATTTTTTATCTCGCTATTTATAGCGGAGCGCAGGAACAGCTGAGCCGAGTGATGTCACTGCCGCCGACAGCCTCGGCGGTGGCACCCGCGCTCCGGCGCTCGCTCCGCACGTGCTCGGCAGCCTCGGGACCCCACGGCCCCGCAGCCCCACGGCCCTGCAGCCCCACAGCCCGAAAGGTGTGAGCACCAGCCCCTCTGGGGCTCCATCATCCATAGGGCACAGGGGCCGCCGTGGATGGCCGCGCATCCGGCCATCGATCAGGCATCATCTTTGTCAGCAGAGCCCGAGATCTCCCGCGCCGGCGAGCAATTTTCGAAAGGTCAGGGCCGGCCTTTCATTCGCGCGACCTCCTCCGCTTTGGAGCGCGCATTGGAAGTAGTAAGAAAATTTAAGGGTATTTTCTCCCCCCCTCCCCGCCCCGTTTTCCATGTATTTTTAGTAAGCCTTTGGGCATTTTCGCTGTCCCTAAAAGAACACGGTTGCGCGGCAACGGCGGCGGTTGCCGTGGCGACGCGGTGTGTCAGCAGCTGCCGCAGCGAGCGCGGGCTGCGGGCGCGCGGCTCTGTCATTCCTGCACACGGGAGCGCGGGAGGCAGGGAGCGCGCCGAGACCGCGCCGTGCCGTGCCGAGACCGCGCCGCGCGGGGAAGCCACCGCGCGCGTGCCGCGCGCGCGAGCAGATGCTCCGCAATTATTCCTGCCGCCGCTTTATTGCCCGCAATTATAGCTAAACTAAGATTGCAAAATTATATGGTTTTAATTTGCCTCCGCTGACGATGCTCCGCCGCTGTGGAAACGGAGCGCGAGCCCTGGTTTAAGTGGCAAACTGTTGGCCGCGCAGGGCACGGTGGGGGCTGGCCTGCCCTTGGGTCTTAGGAGCGCCTAGACCCTTAGGCGCTCTTAATGCCGAGCTCAATGCGGCACAATCCAAGGAGCGGGAATTGCATCCACGCTGCTCCTCAGTGCTGCATTGCACCCCACAGCCCAGCTGACCTGAGCGCTTTTCTCCTCCTCCTCTTCCCCGCACCCCTCCCCCTACAAGGGGAAAAAAAAAGGAAATAAAAGGAATTTGAAAATTTCCAATGGAGCAATCTGGAAGCTTCCTCCTCTGCCCATCCCACTGGGCACCCCAGCAGGCTCCGAGGCTGCGCGGTGCTGGAGACCTCTGCGACAAGCAGGCACCGCGCGCCCGCTTCGAGGGGGAGCCCCGTGGCGCTGACCCCGCGTTCCGCAGAGCCCTCGTCCCGCCGCGCCGCCGCAGGGCCCCCAAGTACAATGTACGTCTTGCTAGCCCCGTTTCAGGAGTCTCATTTGCTCTGTTGCTGCCCCTCTGCTCCTCATGATGCTGAGCACAAAAAAATAAAAAAAAATAAATAAAGTCAGGAAGTAGTGTCAGGGGATGAAGCACACTGTAACAGCTAGTTTGCAAAAAGAAAAAAAAAAACTGCATTTACTATTAGCAAGGGCTTTTTGGGATATTTTTAACATATAGGTAGAAACATTTAATCAATTTTAAATGCACATATTTGCAGAGCTGTGCTGTTTCAGTTGTCTAAGCAAAAACCTATTCGCTGTTCAGAATATTAGGCCACCAAGTGATGCTGACTCTCCCAGAAACAATTCCAAGTTATAGGAAAACAGCAGTGTAAACAAGTGTATAAACATAAACTTGCCTTTCTGGCCCATGTGATTTATTTACAAACCTTTACAAACAACAAGTTTTTGACCCTATTAAATCTTTCCATTATACAGGGGCATTTATTACTGTGGATTTGCATAATTAGAACATACATGCACAGTCACCAATGTTTATAACCTATACCTCCTCCGACTCTTATTCAGACTTGCATGAGAAATACAGCCCTTTTAGATACCATTTCAATTAAAAGATAAACGTAGCATGGTGACTTTTTGCTAAAGAATCTATTATCAGTACCAAATGATAGCTGAAAATGTGTTTTCGTTTTTTTGCTCTTGCAGAAATAGCTGAACACATATATCTGTGGAGACTTGCAGTGTTAAAAATATGTTCCTAAGGAGAGACCTAGCATGCCACCTTTTAGGTAGAAGTCTATTTCTATGGTCAAGTTACAGTCTATAAACCCCTGAAAATAGGGGCTTATAATGAAAATATGGATGGACCCTTCACCACAAAAATGCTAGCAGGTGCTGTTGTAATATACAAATCTAGAGAGCATGGAGTGACCTATTTTCAAAACCAGGCCAGGCAAAATGACATGAAGAAATTGAATTCCTTGCCCTTACTTTAATAGTGTCTTGTCATGCAATCTTCAAATCAGGACGGGCGATCATTGCAAAACAATCCCGAACCCGAGGGACAACACGAGCATTCACAGTGCTAATACCTATGGCCCATCACACTGCTTACAGTAATTGGCTGATTGCAGAGTGCAGGTAGAGACCTTTCAAATGAAAAATATTTTTCTTTTGTTTTGTTTCGTTTTTGACCTTTTTATCATTAAAGGCTAGAAAAAACCTTGAAACTACAGCCTGCCCTATTCTCTTGTACCATCAAAAGATAGCTGGCAAGCAGAACAACAAACTGTGCTTCTAAATATATACTGTTAGTTATGCAGGGATATTTAAAATAGATTAGCATAAGGATTAACTCAAATTCAACACTGGCTTTAACCCCCTGATGACAACGATCGTGTCTCCCAATAGCACTGCTCTACGGTAAGGACAAACTTGCCTGTCAAAAAGGGTTTGTCTGGTAAAACAAGCCTGGGTAGTGCTGCCTCCACTTACTCTTGCAACTCAGTGGTATCTGAACACATTCAGCTCAAGACACAAATGAATCCTCTTACTATATCTTTTTGTTTTGTTTTTAAACAGGGCCAATTCCAGGCAGCCTTACTCAGGTGAGAAATGCAATTTACTTCTGAAGGCATATTCAGAAGACACAGAATAAGACTGGAAATGAGAGCAAAGGAATCCATAAGACTGCATCTCTGTACGGATGTGCTAAATCTTACAGAACTGAGCAAGATATTTGCAGAGCAATGCATAGAGACTTAAAATTGAAGTGATTGCATTATGCAATAGAAAACAAATTTTGCTAAACTAACTGTGCTTTTCAGACAGCAAACTACAACTATTTCCCTACTGAAAATGGTTTATTTTTATCAAAATAATCCACTCTCCAAATTAAATTGCATTTACAGCAAGCGGTCATAGTTCAGATTGTATTGTATGTCATATGCAAAAATACTGGATTTGTTGAAAATTTGGTAGTTGAGCAAGGTAAGAATCTTGTGGAATGAATAGCATAACTCCCAAGCAAACCTGAATATTTTACAATTATTCCAATCTCATTTTTTGCCAGTTATCAGGTAGTTATTTCTGATTTAAATAACTATCATATTTAGAATAAAACATTTTTCAAAGTTTTGTGCTTTAGCAATATGCCACCATTTCCAATGTGTGGGTCAATGTATTTTCCCCATGGTGGCAATATTCTTTGAACCACCATGAACTGAAGCCAATTTTGGGGGTATTTCCTTTTGTTTGACTGTTTTTAGTTATGATTTTCCCTAACTTGTTAATCTGAAACAGTTGGGATTTTATATCTTATGTTATGGGAAACACTGCCATTTATTGATGTGTGGAATGCTGGATATTGAATGTTTTGACCTAAACACTTGTCTTAACACTTGCAGAGTAGTAGAGGTTGGTTTATTTGTTTGTTTGCTTGTTTCTTAAGCAAAGTATCCTTTCAAATAGAGGACACATTCATTTTTTTTCCCTCACATTTTCAAAGGAAGACATTTGCAATAAAAATTCTCATAAATGTTTGTATTAAAAATATTTGAAAAAAAATCATCTTCCATCATAAGAACCACAAGCAGTATTCCTTGGAAAATCTGTGCACAATGGCAAGTAGTTTAGAATGAATTTGCCATTGGCAAAAACCTTTCTGAGTACACATGGTTTCTCCTCAGATTTTGCACAAGGATGTCATTTATGGTAGGCTGGGATCCCCTTCNTCAAAAAGGAAGACATTTGCACTAAAAATTCTCATAAATGTTTATATTAAAAATATTTGAAAAAAAATCATCTTCCATCATAAGAACCACAAGCAGTATTGCTTGGAAAATCTGTGCACAATGGTAAGTAGTTTAGAATGAATTTACCATTGACAAAAGCTTTCTGAGTACACATGGTCTCTCCTCAGTCATTTATGGTAGGCTGGAATCCCCTTCTGGGGCAGGAGAAGAGAACAGAGTCCAGGGAAAAAGAAGCGGAAGGACATTTTCCCGTGCACGCTCATCCTTTGAAATCCATGCTACAAAACCAGGAGACCGATCTGCAGCAAATGCTTCTACCAAAAGCAGAGGACCATATACCACTCTCTACCATCAGCTCCCACCCACATCTAGTCATTCAGATAGCTGAGAGAAAAGTTACTGCTTGAGCCACTGTATGACTGACCTTGTAAATACAGGAATCAAAACCTTCTTTGTTTCAACAGCAACTTACCCAAAATATTTGGGTTTTGCTCCTGAATAGAAACATAGTAAGAAAAATCCTATCTGGACAAATCATTTCTCATGAGGTGAAATGCTCATTAAGAAGAGCAGTGTTTCAAAAGCCTGATACAAGTGGCAGAAATGTGGGTGCTGCTTGGAGCCAGACACGGGGGGAAGAGGCGTTTTATAAGCACAGGATCCAGCAGCACCGAGCCCGGCGCCTGGGTCT
Organism: Crypturellus undulatus; assembly: GCA_013389825.1. Taxonomy (NCBI): domain Eukaryota; kingdom Metazoa; phylum Chordata; class Aves; order Tinamiformes; family Tinamidae; genus Crypturellus; species Crypturellus undulatus. The sequence goes on along the minus strand of VWPW01021866.1, from coordinate 538,595 downwards.
CGGTGACCAGAGGTTGCCTTTCAAACGATTTAAAACAGCAGCAAGAACTGCCTGAAGGGTGTGGGTGCAGGTGCTGCCCAGGATGCTAACATGGAAAAGTAAAAAGTAAAAATGTACTCCTGGCAAAGAAATTTAATGGTTATCTTTTGTTGCCTAGGCTTCAAGTCAAATATACTTTGTGCTCCAGTATTTATTATTTAAAAACAGGCTTCTGTTCTCTTAATGAAGCTTTTGGTCCATTTGGAAGCAAGAAAGCTTATAGATGTTTTGGAATTCATTCTAAGTTAATTAAATCTTTTTTCTCCAATATAATTTTGGCATAATCAGGCAACCTTGTATTGCTATTATCATATAAACCTGCTTCAATATAAGATTATTATTACCTGAAAAAATATTTTGACAAAATATTTTGAGAAACAATGATTGTTTAAATAAGTGTGAAACATAAAACATTTGAATGTTGCTTCATGTAAAAGTCATAGGTATGAAAAAATATAATTAATAAATATCTTCTGCTTACATAGCAAGAAAATACTTATTTGACATTCTGAAAGCAGAATCTATATTTTCTGCATTCTGAAAACAAAAGAAAACCAGGGAATATGCTCTCCCTTTATAAACCTGCGAAGCTCCTTGGCTGTGCACATCCATATCCGCATGCACATGCAGACACGCACGCATGCACACCCGTGCGCACACACACACGCCTCACACTGGGCAAATGCTTTTGTCTCGAGGGCTATTTCTCCTCTCCAGAGATCATAAGATACTCAGTTAATAAAAGGTACATACAAAACAGTTATAGTAGTGAAAGTAAGTTATATTTAAACATACTTAATCGCGAAAGATGGCCATTATTTCCAAAAAGGAACTATGCTTTTCTATAATTGAACTAACAATTCGAATAAAACCTATCATGTTTTTTGGTTAATTCTCCCTCTTCCTCTACAGAAAGTAGTGTGCAGCTGGCCCTGAAAAATCCACCAAATCCTATGCTGTACTTAACATGTCTGTTAGCAGATTAAATCAAAATACACATACAAAGTGATTAAAAATTAACATTTGAAGCTTTTTCTTCTTTTTTTCTTTCTAAGTAGTTTGCCTCTTTTTTTAACTTGTTTCTTTTTTTGGAAGCTGTTATCATAATATTGTCTTTTATATTTTGTTGAATTTTTAGAACCTACTCTCCATTATCAAAGATGCTACTAAAGGAATACACTTTACAGATATTATTAGATGTAGGAAGTAGTCCAACATTGTTCAGAGCTAATAAAACAACAAGACAACTGTAACAGCAACAATACTGAGGCTTCACATGAAAATGGGTTTTTATCAGTGCCCTGAGCAACACCAGTCATTTAGCAATAATAATTTTACATTTCCACATTGCAAAGTACTAAAAAAGCAAAAATACCCTTGCGAGGGCAGAAACAAATCTGAGTTCCAATTCCAGTTTGTTTTTCAACGTCACCCTGCTAAAATGCTTACATATGTTGCTCGCAGACCACAGCACCTTTGCAAACCGCTCCCCAAATACCCCAAATAAATGCTAATTCTGCTAGAGACGAATAGGACGCACATTTCTACGGCTGGGCAAGCGGGAAATGTGGCTGCAGCGCCGAGGGAAAGTTAGCACTGGAAAAGTTAAAGATCCCCCCGAAAAGCACGGTCACCCCCACGCAGTGCAGATGAGTTTTCCCACCGCCTCGCTGGAGCAATAGCTCATCCCAGGTGCCGCTGGAAAATTGCCACCTGCCAACGATATGCCTATAAATATGGCGAGCTGCTCTGGCCTTTGCAATAACATCCTCCGCGTTATTGTCACTGGTGCCCTTTGAAATGAAATTCTCCGCAGCCCTAATGACCGCAAGACTCTCCCTTGTTCACGTACAATTTCCTTATTAACCAGTCTCGTCAAATTAAGTCAGATGAATAGAGGGGTGATAGTGACCCAAATGTATCCCAATTTTTATACTTTTCTTATGGGAGAAGCTTAATCAGACGGAAAGCTGCTTTTGTAGGCTTTCATCGGAAGTGCCTTTTAACAAGGAGGGGAGGGGGATGTTCGCGGAGCGGTGGCAAGAACAGAAACTGGAGGTTTGAAAGACCCACCAGGAGAGGGAATTCAGCCCACTTATATTAAATCAGCTGTTATTTTTTTTCCTCTCCTCCCCCTCCCCGCAAGTATTGGGTACCCAAAAAGGAAATGATGTGAATCCATTTTCAGCACTGATTCCTTTTAATCCCGCAGATCAAAACCGTCCGACAGTTTCCAAATGCTTTTTCTTTCTAAAGGTAAAACATTTCACAGGAAGATGTAAGGAGTGAGTCTTTCCAATCATAGATTTTAAACTCAGTTGCTTGCAAAATATAATGAACTTAAAAAAAATCATAAAGGGCCTAAAACCTGAAGACAATGGGGGTTTTGCCATTAATACCTAAAGCAGCAGGACTGTGCACAGAGTAATCAATTGCCCAACAAGGCTCTACGAACACAATCAAGCAAGGAGACTAGAGAAACATCTAATATTTCACATTTAATAAATGTTCTTTTGAGATTACAGCTGTATTCTGTCGCAACAGAGAGCAAGACTGTAACGCTAAAGTAGGGATTATATACGTCTGTCTGTCTGTGGGGTGGAATTTTAAGCAATCATTTTCATATAACCTGTCAATAATAAGCATGCTTTGGCAGTTTCACAGTTTGCTTCAATTTAAATTCTTATTCCTTAAAAGCATAGTAAAGATTATTCTATCTTCAAGGGGGTGGAGGGTGGGGGAGAAGGAGGCAACCATATGCGTTTGATAGACTAATCAGGCTGGCTCCTAACAATATCTGTCTTGTGAAAGCTAAGGAATTATGATAAAATATTTTTAAATACATCTTTGCTGTCAAACACATGTGCTTTCAGAATTTATTTTACTAACTGTGCTATTTACAGCAATTTTAGTTAAATAAAATTAGACCAGTTTCATTGTTGCTTGCATCTTAATCAAGCTTTAGCCTTAAAATCTCACGAAGAAGTGTTGCTTAATAAAGAGAAAAAATTCAAAATGACAAAATATAACCAGAATATTCACTTTCCCTTCTATGTAATCTTCCCTCTAAAATAAGAATACAGCTAGGATCTTTTCATAAGTACAACAGTCAAAGGATTGTGTGCTGAGGCAAATAGCATTTAAAGTGACCCCATAAGGAGAAAACGCTGTACTTGGTTGGGTTTCTCACACCACTTTCACCATTTTTCATTGGCATCTTCCTTCTTTTTCTCTCTCTCATCTTCATTCATCTTCCTCCCCCTGCCTGCCCCCCCCCCCCAAAAAAAAATAAAAAGAAACCAAAAAAAATCACTTTTCTTGGATCACTCTTTCCATCTTTAGTTCAAAATTAGATTGATTGGCTCCTCAGGCCAGCAGAGGACATGCTCGGGACACGAGGCACAACGCGTTCATGTAAAAATTAGTGAAACTGCTCCTGCTTTTTGCACCACTCAGCACAAGCCGTAGGCTCTTAACCACAGCCTGTATCCGCTTTTCATTTTAACCCGGTGGCCTACTCGTGTTTCTGCTCAGTTCAAGAAATAAAGTGATTGTTTCGTCATTGTCAATCACAACGAACTGTAATCATTAATGCTCAGCTTTGATTTTATTCTCGTAATGTTACCTTATCAGGGGACTGCAGCTGTTTTCCTGAATTCAGAGAAAATACCAATTATTAATTATAGGGCCATATATCATTCATATATGATCATTTGTGTATATATCATTCATATATGATCATTTGTGTATATATCAGTCTGCCTAGATTATAGCAACATGCTGATTCTTCGGGTCTATGGGGAGGGGAGGAAATAGGCATGGGAGGAAAAAGTTTGTGTCTTATTTGATCCTGTTAGTACAGAAACTACTTTAAACTGGTTCTGATCTTATGTTTTGACTGCGTTTTCTACTTTCACCCTTCCTTCCAGATAACAAATAACTCGAATGATGACTGATTTCCAAATAACTTTTAAAAACAGAAAGGTTATGGTTATGTTTTCCAATATCCCATACATGCACATTAGGTAGCTTTCTCCCCCCGGAGTGCCAGAAAAACCCCATGCATTCCTTCTTGTTACAAATCTGTAAATCTGAAAAGAAGAGGCCACATGAATAGGAAAGCTCTTTATAGAATAAAAAGCATGGGGTGTTATTAAGTAGGACTGTAAGCCCTATTCTATTCATAGTAATTAAAGGATCAGATCAGGTTAATGTGAGGACCTAGGTCAATAAAGTACTGTAGGTTCACCCTTTTTAATCCTTTTCAATCCTGCAGGCTGGGTCTCTGACTGCTCTGTTTGACTCTCAGAACTCTTATAGGTGACAAAGATGTACAGAGAATTGTTGAGAAAAGGTGATATTTTTATATATATATCAATCCTACCATACATTTTGGAGTGCAAGTGTCAGGAGACTCTGGGGTGAGGCATACAGCAGACTTTAGGACTCCTTTGGTGATACGCCTTTTTCACTGAGCCAGGGTATTTTGGGTTTTAAGAGGAGATTCACGGTGCTTTCTATCCAGTTTTCAATCAGTTGATGCATGCATTCCCCTACAGCCCTCCATCCCACATCCCTGAGCAGATGCTTGCACCAGGATAAGCTTGTGGGTGAGTTTTGGGACCTGCAAGGGGCAGCGTTTTGGCAAGAGGGATGAGAGGTTTCTTTGGAAGTGCAATGCAGGGCAAGTAAGCAAGGCTGCCCTGCACAGTAGAGCACTTGGCACGGTGATACAGAGTGAGGGAAGCAGAAATGCATGGGGATATGGAGAAGAGTTCCTGGAAAGTGAACTTGGACACAGGAAAATAGCCCTGCCTTCCATAGACATAGCTGTCAGAGACAGTGCATGGCGCACTGTAGCCAGCAAGCACAAATACCTTTCCTCGAGCAATCTGAAGGATTCCTACCCGCAGCTTGAGTGTGGGTCATCCAAACAAGGCGTTTATCCCATGAAGCATCATGTGGGTGCTACCCCATCGTAGAGATTAACCTCTATCTGTAGCCCGGTCCTCCGTCGCCAGCATGCCCAGACACCTCCTCGTCTCCTCAGAGCCACCTCGTGCTCCACTGGGAAAAATCCCAGGACCTTTCAGGCTCATGGTAAAATTCCTACCAATTTCTGCAGGGATAGGATTTAACTTTCTCTTGCTTTGTTGCAGACTAACAATTTGATCCATATTTCCACTGCTCATTGATGGTCCTTCTGTCCACAAAGCCTAAATGCCATCTTTTATTTCTTCTCATAAGAAATCAGTGAGGAATGCTGCTTTGAAACAATATAGTCTAAAAAAGGGGGTCATTGTTGCTTACAGAGTGAAAAGAAAGAGTTCTCTAAAAAATGCAGATGTTCTTTTGCCAAAGGACTACTCTATTTATATTTCACAGAGTATGTTCAGAGATTTTCTTCCTGTTACAAAATGATCAAACTATTGTATTTCATAGCAAAAAAAAATAAAATTCATTTGAGAGTATCTTTCTTTTATATTATAACAGGCTTTACATATGTATAGAAATTAATCAAAGCATATACAATGCTGTGTTCACAGAAAAACACTATAGTAAGGTTTTACTGAAATGTTTCCAAAGCTTACGGAAATTAACAAGAAAATCCACTTTCGTTAGCTCTTTTAAATATTCACTTAAATTATATCGGCTCTGAATTATAAGATGTACATATGCACATTGACATAAAAAGTGTATAAACATACATTCACATACTATATCCTACTGCCTACATATTCTTTATTATAGATGTCTATAAAATGGATCAAAACAAAGAGAAAAATCATATGTTCCATTCATTTCCATAGGTTTCTGGAATATTTTCTGTGTGAGGCTACTGATTTCATCTTGATTAGCTTTTAATGAAGCGTCTCTACGAAGGTTAGAACACTGGGAACTTAAATGAATTGCTGGATGGCCCCTAAAATTATAAGCAAATTGAAAGCATAGAATCTTAAGAATTCCATCTCAATACAAGATGTTATATTTTCTGTTCACATATAATAAATTAGTGAAAAGTAAAATGAAACCTCTGAGGGGAAAAACATGATAATGCCGATTTGCCCACTGCATTTTCTCCTTTCCCTACATATATGAGCAGTTCATTAAATCATTTTTAAGACACACATAGACAAAAAGAAAAATAACAGCTTGTTAAGGAAACAAGTGATTCCTTTAAAGACTGAAACAGAAGAGAAAGGAGGGAGAATCCTCCATAGCAGAGGTCATCCCAAGAAACTGAGAATAAAATAAATAAATAAAAAGAGAGAGTACCAAAATGTTAGTATTTGAATCATGTGAACTCTGGTAAACGCCAGCATGCAATATGGCAAAAACGAATCAATCAGTTCAGCTTAGTTCAGCCTCTGCAACTGGCCATCTGGCGCAAAATCAACCAAATGTAGCCCTGCATATTCATCTTCATTTTCACAAATACTCAGGAGAATGTCATTCTAGGGCAAAATAAAATTAAATCACCATAATTTTTAAGACATCTTTTCCTCTCCTGCTCTCCGGAGATTAGTGTGTTTATGTGAGAATACTCACTGCTGTAGGGTTAGTGGGTAACTTCTAAGGGTGGTCCTCTCTCTTTTATATTTAAAATCACATTTCACATGTATGGGACACTTAAGTCTAGATTTTGCCATAAACACTAAGATTGCACGGGGCGTTACTGTAGGAAGGTTGCCGGGTTTGTCTCCAAGCATCAGCAGAGATTTCTATACGTACCTTCTGCGGCCGTCACCGCTACGCACCTGTGTGACCCGCTGACGTTATGGTCCTACGCTACATATAGCTGAGGGGAAGTCTGGGCACCTAATCCTTAAAGCAGATAACAAAAAAGGGGACAGAAGATGCCTGATGATTGAGGTCAGAACCAAATATCAGCTGTAAATAAGACTGTTGCTGACTTTGTACAAATTTTATTTAAGGATGCAAACCAAAGCAGTGAGCACAGGACAGAGTAAGGATCAATCTGAATAAGGACAGTAAGGAGAAAATGTGAGAGAATGGCCACTCTGCAGAACATATATACATACGTAGAAGGTACACTTGGCCCAATTCATTATTCAACATAACCCAAACAATTTCAAGTCACCATGGATATTTTTTGTACTTTCTCTTTTAAGTGACTGAATGAAACCTTTATCATACTCCAAAAAGAAATTAAGTTTACTTATGCATTTCACTGATTTAGGTGCTCCCAGAGTTGGGTCAGTTGGTTTGATTAAGGTTGGGGTCAGGAGAAGGAGTTTGATTTGGTTTTAAGTCTGTTTATTGTATTTTGCATCCTTGCAGCCTTTAAGGATTATTACAGTTTAAGAGATCAAGCAAAAGGCACCCAAAGTTTGGTGGAGGAACGATTTGACCAGCCTATAAACTGAGGTTGCTATTTTCTTTGCTAAGCATTATCCTTTCACTAAGAGGGAGTCTTAAGGTGCTTCTGTTGATATTGTCTGTTTGTTCTTGTCCTAGAACTGTCCCACTTCATTTGATAAGGGATAAACAAATGCCCTGCCTCATTTGAATAAATGTGTTAAGCAAATGTTAAACAAGATGCATCAAAAGAAAATAAATACATTACAGCTCCAGGCTGCTAGGACACTCTAGCTGAACACAGAAACATGTTTCCACTCAGACAGGGAACATGAAATAATTAAGGCCAGTTAATCTACTTCTATCTATCTGTCTTAAGGATTTAAACTAAAGCCCGTCACCATAGCATCTGACAGAAATCCTTCCTTGTCTATTTACTTACGGTATATGCAAAATTGTTAACTCTAAAAATGCCTCTTGTAAAACCCAAGTACAGTATACACAATGAAATGTGGTTTTAATGACTGAAAACTTCTTTTGAACCCTAAAAATCTTTGCTTTTATTTTGCTTTGTTTACAATTTGGTATTGTTTCTTCACTAGAAAAGGACAGGAGTTACATCTATTGGTTTTGCACTTGAAACGTTAATTACATTTAATTAACTAAAATAGATCTTAAAGCAACATTAATTGTTGCAAATTGTGCAAAATAATTTTATTTCATTATCACATCTATCTGCACTTTTACAACCACAAAACAATAACTGGCTGAATGAAGCACTTGGAACGTAGAAAAAAAAAATCTCACATACACCTAGAAGACAAATTCTTGACAAATATTAGACTTAAGCATTTTTTCCAGTCCTCATTTCTATTCAGATATCACTGTGCTCACAAAAATTGTTACCGTTCTACTTAGGATTGTTTATTTTAGTATGTCACCAAAAAAGAAGTATTTACAAGAAATAAAATAAGCTGTTACAAAATGTTTTATATTCATCCTCCCATTTTTGCATATTTACATTTTACATCATTTTGCTATTTACATATTGGTATATTAGCAAGATGACAACTATGTTTTTATACTAAAAACAGCCATTTATAAAGTATGCAAATGCCACGCAGAATTCAGAATGCCTAATTCTGAGACTGCCTTTGCCAACTATGTGACACCAAATCAATGTTTTATCTTCAGGCACAGGGAGGTTTGAAATAAATATTTTGTGCTGCGCATAAGAGAAGCTGATGCATCACATCATAACTTCATGGAGAGCCTTTACACAAACAGTCCTAACTTATCTAGATGGCTGCAGCAGTGGATTCAGCAGCTATAAACCACGAGACCAGTCTCATCTTACCTATCTCAGATCTGACCTTCTAAGAGACAGGCAGCCTTCTGCTAAGGACGACTTCCCGGGCTGGCTTTCAATTGCACAATCCTTCATGAGAACAAGAAAAAGAGCTTGATTTAACATGTGATTGCTATATTAAGGCTTAATGTTAGGAGTTAAATATGGGCATCTTGTGCTCGCACCCAGCAAATTTATTGCTTCTTTGCATTTTTTTTTCTAGAAAGAAGAGAGATCCTGAGATCTAGAAAAATGTGTTCATCCTCTGAGTTCATTCATAATCAAAGCAGTTGCATTTATTAGTTTTTTCACTTGCTACTACTACTTATAAGCACAATCATATACAATATATAGTACATAATATTATAAAATATATCATGCTAAGTATAATAGAACTCACTTATGCATATCATATTACAAAACATAATAAAACAGCTCTAAAATAATTTTTATTCTAACTGTGACAGTACCTCAGTGTTTTGTAGCCATTTCTCCTTTATAAACATGTGCTTGAACTTTCCCAACTTGGGAGAAAAGTGGAAATGTTAGTCACTCAGCGTGACAATACCAGCTTTCTTTCTTCATGAATATATCAATTTTAACTTTATACTCTGTCATCCATGTAATATTACTTGGAAATTTTAATTAATTGCTTCAGATACTTTGCAAGAAACTCTTTGAACATATCTTAACTAAAGGAACTCATTGCTTGAAATAGTTTGCAAATCTGACACAGGAAGCTGCAACCTATGTTTTACTCATGTGGACTACAAGGACCACTCTTACCTATAGCATTTAGCCTTTCAAAACTGTTGGACATGAGCCTGGATCATGTAGTTTCTAACTTGAATAAAGCACTCGTCGACTTTACTAAGAGTCCAGGGTGAAAAAGACCATTTCTCCACCATGCCATGCAAAATGCGATGAGCAGGTACCACTCAGCACTAGCAGGATCAGTCCCAATTGGGACTTTCACATATTTTTGATCTATGATACCAAGTAATCTTACTGATTTTTTTTGTTGTTTATTTCAAAAGCAACAGCATGAATATAATGAGGATGAACATAACCACTTACTTTCTTTTTTGAGAACTGTGATGATTTCCTAAAAGACCTGCAGCCTTAGAACATTGCTCTGTTTTGAGCAAGTTCGGTAGCCAAGATAACCTGACAGAGTGTTAGCACGCTTTTAAAGTGTTCAAGGCGAGAATATAGCTAGCTAGTACTGTAAGTTTATTGCAGGGTCTTTGTTACATGCATTAGCATGCTAATACTATCACAGATTAGCTAGAGATATTCAAAAAAGTAGATATTTAAAATGGACTGTGAATTACTTCCATTCTAACCTTTATGAAGTTTAAATTGCTTCTGTTTCTCACAAGGCATGCATTTTGGATGTTAAAAGTTGGTGAAAATAAATACAGAAGTCTTACACTGATTATTACAAAAAGTGTCAAATATTTTAGGGTGTCATACACCCTATATTCACCAAAAATAGCAAGTACAAAAAGAAAAAAGACAGCTTTTAAGGGAATCAAATACTCTTAAGACAGACAAATTAGTCAAATGAGTCTGAGCACAGCACTACAGGAACGTTTGAGAGATTTTCCCTAAAAGCACCTAAGTCTGAAGATTAGTCAGAATGCTTTCACTTTGTGCTGCCCTCTATAAAAGCCTGGGGGATACATTCGCATGTCTCTTACACCAGCACTGCTGTGAAGTAAGTCTGCTCAGATGAACAGGGATAATTCAGATTTACACGACCGCGTAAATGAAGTAAGACTTTGGCCCTTAGATTTATCTGCTTCATTAGTAATTTATACTCTCATTAGGGATTTACAGAAATGGGAATCTAGGCTCAGATGCTAATTGAGAATTGTTAGTTGTAAATAAGTGCTAACAAGATAAATTTGCTCCTGGTCACATTGGAGAAAGACCTGTTTTATACAAAATGAAATTCTCCCTTCAACAAAAAAGAAAAGAAAAAGAAAAAGAAAAAAAGAAAAAAGGAAAAGAGCAGAATGGCAGAATGCAAGTACTTCTACTGCTCTGATACAGACCCTCACAAGCCAAGCCAGCGCTTCCTCTCACAGCCTGCAAAGCATCCTCCAATTCCAAGAACTGGGATTTGGGGTGTGCATGTCACACCCAGAGGAAGACAGAAGGGAACCACAGCATAACCAGGCAGGTTTCTGATGTGGATCACCAGAAGGCCGCAGGATAAAATACACATCCATTCATCGGGCTAGGCGTAGGTTAAGCCAGATTTAGGTAAGCCACTTACTTAGGTAAGATTTCAATCTTTTTCTCAAGAACTCCACTGATTATAGATTCACGTTACCTGTGCTTGCTTGGCTTAGATAAGCTTGAGCACTGTAGCTTAGATAACTTTTCCAGACAAATTTTATTTTAAATTTAAACAGAGTCATTATAGAAATTACAAGAAAAAGATACTACTTCCTGCATGAGGAATATGATTTCTGTAAAACTGTAACAATATAGCTGAAAATTGGCCTCTCACTCTATCTCCCTTGACCCTGCAAGGAAAAATAAATCCTTCCTTATTCTGGATATTTTTCAACACAGAGACATGGTGCCTCATGTATCCAGAGGTGTGAATTCCACAAAGAAGCTACTCGGGGTTGGAAATCATAATCAAAACACAAATTTACAATGGCTGTATGTTATTTTGTTTGAAAAGGAATTCAACTTAGTCTAGTGGATTGCTCTAAGGAGCTATTAAGAAACAAAACAAAACAAAAAAGCATTTCATGTGTTTAGAAAACAAATGAGGAATTGCCAGTTTTTCTTGTTTGTTTGTCTTGAAAAGAGACATTATTTAGTGCTTTCCAAGGTAACTAGCCAAAAGATAATAAGAGACAGGACGTTTTCTTTTGTAGCAACTTAAATCTCCAGAATCTGCTTTCAAAATAAAGATACTCTAACATGGCTGCCAGCTTTTCAGAATGGTAATGAGGATTTTCAAGGGGATAAGAAAAACTTTGTCACCAAGAGTCCCTGGTGATGGAACGCAAGTACAGGACAAGTACTTGCCATGGGAGCTTTCAAGCAATCTTTCCTTATAGGCCCTCTCTGTGTGGAAGGACTCTCAGGCCCTCTTATTATAACCTACTCGGAGCCAAGGACAGTTTCTCATTTCCATTCTAGTGAGGAAATCTTTTAGCATTGAAACTCTGTGTGGTATAAACTCCCTTAAACTAAACCTTTTTTTTTTTTTTTTTTGTCCCAAGTTGATTGGTTCTTGCCACGTCATCTTCTATGTCTTTTCTCTATCTTAATGCACCTCTTCTTCAATGCCCATCTTTTCTCTCCATTACACTAGTGTGTTTCATGATCATAGCCTCAAGTACAAAGGAAAAGGAGGAGAAAAGAAACGGAATGCGGCACTATGTATGCCCTTTCACTGAACACGCTCCTCCGGATGAAGAGCTGCTTGGGCTTGGCACAGGCACAGATACACCAAGACTGTTCTTGACCTGCTCCAAGAGAGATAAATATTAAGCTTGGTATGTCTTTTTTCAGCCAAAGCCTAACCTAAAAGGGAAAAAAAAAAAAAGAAAGAGAAAGAGAAAAAAGAGAGGGAGAAACCAACATTGTTTGACTTATATGTGGTTATATAACCCTTATAGATCAACTTCTCCTCAGCTTCTCCTTGCTTCCTAAACTAGAAAGCCTTTAGGTTAAGAGCCACTAGACTTGCTTTGTCCCAGAAACTAAAAAGTTCTAGGGACTGGAAGGAATAGCCAGAGGCTCTGAACTCAGGTCTCATTTCCTTGCCATGTTTCTAGAGTGACCTCAACCAAGTTACTTGGGCTGAGCTTCTCAAAAGAAATCTGACACTCAGATGGCATTGATTTCAAGGAGAATCAGACATATCCTTCTAGTGAAATCACTTTCACAAATCTCCTAGGATTAACAGAATACTGATATTCCTATTTTATTTTTTTAAGAACAGGGAGATGGAGTACAGAGAATATTTTTATATAAATTTAATTGGGATATATTTAAAAAGACTAATTAAAAGCAGCCTCCATGGAAATCAAATCAATAAGAATTAGGCAAGGTAAACCTCTGTTCAGCCCTCGATAGAACTAATGAACCCCTTTCTGCTGCACTGTAGCCACCTTAGTACTGAAGGGCATATGCCACTTTAGTTTACTCTTCTTTAAATAATAGCTTTTTAACCTCTAAAATATTTTTTCTTTCTTTTACCTCTAGATATTTACCATCTCAGATGCTGTCCTACCTTTTTTGATTCTCTTTTTATACTTCAAGTCTTTCTTTCCTTCTGCAGCAGGATGCATCCCACTTTTTCCCATGAGGACAAGGCTCTATGTTCCCTTCTCCACCTCTCCCAATGCTCAGGTCTACAATTCTCTCCTTTCTCACCCCACTTCTACAAACTAAAGTTGTCCTTGAAAATAAAAGGAAAAAAAAATAAATCAAATATTTTAAAACAGGTTTGCCTCTTATTTCTGTGTGCAGTTCCAGATGTATTTGTGTCTAGATATTACCTGACTTTTAAAAAACATCAGTATGAAAATATAATGCATTGTTCTCGTGGCTTTTTTTAATACTGTCGGCATTTCCCAGGAAAAGTCATATTCTAGACAAGAAACAATGAACAATGGTCAGGAATAAAATGGTCATTTTTTTTTTCTAAATTTTGAGTGCCAGAAAAAAAATTCCTGCAAGACAAAACTATTTTTTATCAGTACCTTCAGGGCAAACTGGACATCATATGTTACTGTTACATCATATACTTTCTTATATAATGAAATATAATATATGTTCAGGATGGTTATTATTGATTTTAGCCTAAAGAGAGCACGGTAAAATTTCCACAGATAGTCCACGTCAGAGGTGGTAGAAGCCAAAGCCTCATTTTCTGAGTATGACAATGTATCATAAGACATATTGTTTGGAAGTGAAGAACCTGAGGAATGTTTAGGTTTGTGCATTAGAGATTAGGCAAAAAAAGAGAGAGAAAAAAAAAAATAAAAAGCCAAGGAATGGACCACTTGGAGAAATACTTTTGCTTTAAAAACAATTTGTTTTTCTAAGATAATTTTGCGGGAGCTTATACCTGTACAATAATGCTCATTTGCTCTACTAGATTTCCCCCAGATTGCTACACAAGGAATGGAAGAGAGAAAGGGCTGCTTACTTATATTCCCTTTTTATATCTATGGACCATGTAAATAATGCACCCAGAACCTATAGATCTCAAAAGACTAGTAAGTCGCTTATCTCTGAAGTGGACTGTGGGTCTCTCGGAAATCAAAATGCTTTCCACAATCAGCTGTGAGAAGGGATCAAGCTAATACATCAAGCTCCAAGACCTCCAGCCACCGAGCAATCTCTTTGCCGTACCATCCCTTTCCCACTCCTTCCAGCGCAGCAGCTTACGCTGTAATATTACTCAACTGGCATTGATTAGTTCTCCATGGAGCAGGATGTGCTAATTATTCATGTGCAGAGCTGGGGGAATTTTCTTCAGTGAACAATCCATATGCCAAAATGTTGTTTCAGTTATGCTGGATTCAGTAAAAGTCATCAAATTATTTTAGCTAGGGGGCTATGTTTCAGGAACCGCAGAATTTCAGGAACCAAGTTATAAGAATGATAATCTCTTTTTAATTCCAGTACCAATTCCAGTGGCACAGGCACCTCCCTGTGAGACAGAAACTCATATCCATGTGTTTCTCCCCTACCTACCAGCACAGCACCCTAACCATGATACTCTTAAAATTTGTCTCTGAGTCAGGGCAACCTGTTCCTCCATGCTGCTGGTCTACTCAGTAAAAAATTAAGTATTCCCTGGGACAGAAACTCCCTTCTTAGGTGCATGTTCTGAACTGCAGGCTACAGCAGCTCTCACCTGATAAGTCTTAAATTCTCATCTGGTATTTGCATACCTCAGGAAAAGCAGAACCAGGCTCAAAGAGTGGGTCTGAGCCTCTCATACGTGTTCTCAAGAATTATGCAGTCACGTTCTTACACTTCTTCATTAAACCAGACCCAAATTCAGCATGTTGTTCCTTGAGTTTAGCACATTTTTGGAAGCTCTGAATGAATATCTTCTGAATGAATATCGATATAGAGCTAAGATAAGTGCAGTAGCGGAATATTAGCTAAATATATAGAAAGAGAAAGAGAGAGAAATGAAAATAACCAACAGCAAAACTACATTGACAACTGAATTTCCATCTTTAGAAGTGTGTTAAATCCCACTTAAAGAGGAGATAAATTGCATCTCTCAGAACTATTGCTTTAGAGAATTCTCAGAAAAAGGCAACAATGTTGCACCACTTACTCTCAAGTCATGCTTTA
This sequence comes from Crypturellus undulatus, assembly GCA_013389825.1. Taxonomy (NCBI): domain Eukaryota; kingdom Metazoa; phylum Chordata; class Aves; order Tinamiformes; family Tinamidae; genus Crypturellus; species Crypturellus undulatus. Next base: position 523,534 of record VWPW01021866.1, on the reverse strand, counting down.
AATATCTCCCTACAGCAATAAGAGGACCTCCTGATGCAGCTCAATTTGAGCTCTCAGTGGGACCGAAAGGATCCCTGGGTATATTAGCAGGGGGAACAGTAGAAGAAGCCCTGAAAACATTACTGTTAGGTTTACAATATATGGTGTTAACCAGATCTTTAGTGGAACTCGTCTTGAGATGTGGTGTCCATATTTCAAAGGGATTATTAGAATGAACAGAATTCAGAAATAAAACCGGAGACTGGCTGCAAAACCTACTGCACCAAAGGAAACTCAGGCTATTATCCGGTGACATGACAGAGGTAATTTAAACTTTAAGGAACATAAAATTATATGGATACTCAGCTCCCACTGAAACTCTTACTGAGAGAGGTATTCCGCTTTGCAGGATAGATGCAGGGATTTCTTGGTGAAAGTCTGCACTGTATAATGTGAGGTTCCAGAACACAGAACGGGAGGATTTTTAATGTGAGTTTACACTCTGACACACGCAAGTGCAGACTCGGGGCGTACATGGGGCTCTGTCTGCAGTACTGGACCAGCCTGCCGAGCACCGAGGACCAGCAGCGAATCCAGTTTGCTTGCTGGCACCTCTCTCTTGCAGAGGCTGTTTGCAGGCACGCTGAGCTCTATCTGCTCCGTTTGACCTTGAGCAAGGAATGCCGCTGCTCCCTAGATTTTCTTCTCTGCACTGACCCCAGGTTTTAGGTTAATGCAACTGCCTCGTGCCTGTGCTCAGTAGCTGCCATCTCATAGCGCAGCCTTTTCCAGAAATACCTTTCATTCAGCACCTTATCTCTCCACCTTCTGGCACTGCTCACCTTCTCATAATATTTCCCAGGGATATTTCCCTTCTTCAACCTGAGACCCTGTGTTTAACTACCCCTACCAGACCCCACATCTGCCAGAAGCCAGACCTGTCAGCTACCACTATTTCTATAGGAATATGGGGGTTGGACGGATTTAATACGGTCAGTCAGCCTCCTACATTAATACCCAGCTATGCAAAGGGATATTGCAATAACCACCCTACATCACTGTATCACACACAGCACTCACTGGGGATATTATCAGCGAATCAAAATAAATACGGTACAATTGCTTAGATGCTTGTCACCATTTGTTTTAGCTAATGACACTGCATTCACCAATTGAATGTTTGTGTTTCTAAACCTCAGCTGCAACCCACAGTTATCACCAAGCAATCCTTTAGCTGGGAGAGTTCCTCTCGGCTTCTTTCACTCTCTTAACAACAGCAGGACAATGTCAGGAATTGATACTTTCTTTATTGTCATATTAAATATCTTAAATTGTATCACATTACCATAATTGGGTCAGTCATGTCCTGTTTTTTGATTTAGTACAACTACAGTGAGTGCTACAAATATTGTTACTGTTGAAGGCAGTGATTAGCGCTCACTTAGAACACGCAACAGAATAAGAGTTTTTATCTTGATCTTAATAGAGTAACCCAAAAAGTAATCAAATCTTTCCTTAAAACAAACTATATGTTTAAAAATACTGTAAGAACTACTCTAGTCATTAGATCCACGTTATTAGCTCCAGTTTAATGTCAGTGTGACTTCTTGTATGAGATAAAGCAAATTCATTTTCCTGAGATATCAAATGAGGATATGTAACTGCAGGATATTCAAAAATCAGCCTTGTTAGTATCAAGGTGAAACCTTCTTTTCCTTTTCTGATTCTGCCTCTTTTAGTTTCTTCTTTTGAGAAACCATTTCCCATTTAAACGAATAAAATTATTAATACAATTTATTCCACCATGTGGTATAATAGGTACCTCAGGGAAAAGATAATTAGAGAAAGAAGTTACCTCACAGAATTTGTCATCTGCGATGGTTCCCTTTCATAAAAATATTAACATCCTGTACACATCTACAGCCTACTTTTGAGAGGTGCTGAGTGTAGCTATCACTGCATAGCAAAATTTTGTAACTAAGGCAGAATCGGGTCTTTAAAATGTCCTAGCCTATTTTGGCAGTACCTTTAACCATTAATGGTGTTTTTAGGAAAGGCAGATAGAAAGGCAATACAACTGCACAAGCAAAGCTACTGAAAATTCTCCTGCTTCATTGACCAGTAACTTGCCCACTTCCTTCATGCAGAAGTATTTTGTTAATTAATTTAACTTAACATTTAACAAGTTTTGTCCTGATAAAAAAACAAATTTACCAAAAAAAAAAAAAAAAGTCGTCTTGTGGAGAAAAGGGATGTATTTTTGACGACTAGCCTTTTGGGCAGCGCATGCTTTAGCATATCTGCTATACTGGCTTAGTGACTAGGTAAATGTCACCATTTGAAATAGAGCCTTCAAACTTGTTTCCAGTGTTATTCTTTGAACATGATAAAGCATGCATCATCCCATGGCAGAAGTAAAGCCGTATTTGTCTTAAGCTATAAAATTGTCAGAATAGAACATCTCTGCTGGACAGGACCCCTATACATGATGGCTACAGCCCTTTCTCACATGCATTGCAGGAGCAAATGCCAGGCCAGCCAACACCAGTTCCAGACCAGCGTCCCCAAGAAGGGCAGCCAGAGAGCAGACAGCAACACGGCGACCAGAGCCGGCTCCCAGTTTTCGTCAGCCAGTGCGCAGCTGCTGGGCATGACATTTTGGCAAGAACCTCTAAATTCTGCAAAGCAATGGGAAAGGCAGGTGACATTCCTCTTGCTCTGCAGACCTCACACACACAACTCCAGCAAAGGGCTCTTCTACCCTGGCAGTAGGTGAGCTGAGGATTCCTGCCTTCACAGAGCCCTCCTGCCCCTCCTGGTGGCACCTAACAGGTCTTAGAGCTGGAAGAAAGCCCAAAACATACGACAGTTGAGATCAAGGACATAAACCTTCCAATATCCACACTCATTGGAATAGCTCACACAGAGACCCCCGCTCCTGTTCCTGTGTCCTAACCCTCCACAGTACCTTCTGGAACTGATGATAAAGTACAGGGAAAGCATGGGTAATATAACATGTTCTATTTCTTCAAGTTATTGAAAGTCTACACCATGGAAACTCCTCTTTCTTCCAAGTTTTCTTCTTGTGAGACTACATACATGGGTCAAGGAGGAAGAAAATTCAGCAGCTCATCTCAACTCAGAGCCAAATTCTTTTCCTGACAGTCAAGTCTTCCAGCCTCCCTGCCTCATTCTCCATTGGAAGAAAGAATATTCATCCATTTCAGTCCAGCATCTGAATACTAGTTAATTAACCTTTATATTTGTAAAATTCTAGAAAATTGTAGAAGAGAAAGTGTTGAGGGAGAAATATTTGAAAGAAATAATCTATACAGGTGAAATAAATGTCACAGGTAAACTAGATAGTAAGGTGAAAACAGGATTTAAAAAGTGGAAAAAGATAAATAATCTGGTCAAGAGTATAAACCTAGAGAGCAAAAGCAATCCTGAAGAACAGAGACCTTACTTTTCAGCAAGAGGAAAAATAATAGGAAATAATACCAACAATAAAGGGAGAAACCTACTTTTAGAGATTTTCTTAATGGTAATTTTTAAACTTAATAGTGGCATTTTGGACATTTGGCAAAAACCTCTTTTTGAATCTGATTAATCTGAAAACCTAAAACTCATCCCAGACATCCACAGAAATTCTTTTTATTTAAAAAAAAAAATCGAATTCACATTCTCACTTTGAACAAAGTCAGATTATTTACTCAAACAATAGAGGACGTGCACTAAGTGGCATTGAACTCTGAAACTAATATATCTCCAGGTGAGTAAGAGTTGGTAGTATACAGCTCAGTGTCCTTGCAAAGACGAAGGAACTGACATCCTTTTAGTTATGAACTATTCACATCATAGCCCAAACAATTAATATCCTAATCTTGAGCGTCCTGTTGCTGTTGGTTTGGCTGCTTCTCTGAACTGGCCCTCACGGATCCAGACTAACATCCTGACCAGGAGGCCCAGGACTGCTTGTACTGACCCTCTCCGCTCATTTGTGCAAGTGTTACCCAGAGATGTGAAATGTTTTGAGTAACTATTATTTGTCATGAGGAACTGGCTTCCTTCCTGCCTTTAGTGAAGGAGAAGAACATCTATAAAAAATTGCGGGTGTTCACCAGGCTGAATATTGCTAACCAGCAGATTGCCTCAAATTTCATGTAACCGGTCTTCATTGCATTAGATGCTTTTCAATAGCTCTCCATGTCTCTCTTCATAGGTGCTGCCAGCACTGTTACCCAGTGTTCTCACATAATCCTTTCAAAGCACCCAGTAAGGTTATTGTTGCACACATAATAAATAGCACACTCAATAAATTCTGTCTGTCCGTGAAAACATAAAAAATAATTTGTTGCGCATATTATAAAATTCTAGCTCTTCATAATCATATAACCAATATAGTTTTTTACCATACAAAGTAGCGATTGCTAAAGCATAATTTCTGTTAGTGATGGTGTTCCTCAGTTCACAGAATTTTGCTATAAAGGACACTAAATCTTGAATTGAAGTCATTAATCCCAGATTGTCCCACATAAAGTTCAAGTGGGACAAAAAAAATCAAAAATATTTAAAACAACAAAAAAATCCTGATATGAGCTACACTTTGAGAAAGAAACACCAGAAAAAAGCTCTTTAATAGGAACCTCAGATCACATCCTCCTACTAAAATCTCCTGCCGGAATGGCATGTGAGAGAGAGAAAATTAAAATCTTGTCAAACTTTATTAACATTTCATATAGCATGAATATTTACGTGCTTTGCTTTAAATGATGGAGGAAAAGTCCAGGATGGGGCAGAATTCAGCGTTTCACAGTAGCATACCGAAACCTAACTTTTCCAACAGACACAGAATGCTCAGTTGTCAGGAAAATAAAATGAATGTGAACATTTAAATGTTTTGAAATACAGTATAAGTTAATTAAATTAATTATATATATGCTTCATTTCCAAACTGTAATCTCATCTACAAATCACCACTGTGCACATAAAAACAAGAAATCAAAAAAGAATGGCATGATGAAAGGTTTTGATAGGTTTTGGTCTAAATAGTGGTACAATCATGAGTAACAAGCAAGTTATGAAGACTGCTGCAAATGAGTTCTAATTAAGACAGAATGAAGAGAAGAGAAGAGAAGAGAAGAGAAGAGAAGAGAAGAGAAGAGAAGAGAAGAGAAGAGAAGAGAAGAGAAGAGAAGAGAAGAGAAGAAAAAGAAAAGAAAAGAAAAGAAAAGAAAAGAAAAGAAAAGAAAAGAAAAGAAAAGAAAAGAAAAGAAAAGAAAAGAAAAGAAAAGAAAAGAAAAGAAAAGAAAAGAAAAGAAAAGAAAAGAAAAGAAAAGAAAAGAAAAGAAAAAAGGGATATTCTATTTTAGGTTTAGAAGGACAGTTTTTGTATCCTTCCACTTGTAAAGATGGTTGTGCAAGGAAAAGGTAGGCAAAAGAAACCATGAGTTATAAATATCAGAATAAAATAGTTTAAATACTTTTTATTAATTATCAAATATTTTATAATTAAAAAGCTCCTTGGCTCAGAACCTCCTACAAAAGGAGATCAGATATTGCGTGACCCGTTCGTTTGACAGCTAAGAAGCCCAGCTCAACTCCCATTTCTAGTTCTGTAAAACACTGGGCTAGAGCACAGCAACAATCTAGATATTGAAAACAATTTTGTGTGTGCGAAATTCACGATTTCCCAACCATTCCTGTAAAACTACTGACCAGGAGACAGAGAATGAGTGCCATGATCAAATATACCTGCCTAACATATAATATTTATACAAATGCAACATATGATCATCCATAGTTACAAACAATCCGTTACAGCACCTTTTTATGTTAATCTAAGAGATACTAGTGACATTGTCACATGATAATACTTTTACCTCTGTGGATGGGCAATGCCAACTAGCAGCTTTCAAAAATTACTAACATAAATGAAATTAAATCTTGCCGATACTTCAAATAGACAAAATAACAACCAGCTATGTTAGATTAAATGTGTCCAGTTCTGCAGGACAATTACATAAGATTAAACAGCTTAGTAGGCAATCATCACACCCACTAAAATTAAGAATACAAGCCAAAATTAAGAATACAAACGCTTCATGGGCTCATAACTTTCCAAAATATATATATTTTCAGCTAAGATATTCAATGCTTGATTTTTCCTCCTAGTGATTTTTATTTGCAAATTCAAATAAAATGCAAAATGCTTTCTCTGTGTTCTCCTCCTCAAAATGCAACAAAGGTCTAACCACATATTTTGGGCCATGTTACAAAAGAGGAGGTTAGAGAGAGAATCCCAGGGAGGAAATGACCCCTGCTGAAGTATTTAAGCTTTGGTTGGCATGCGCATGAAAAATAAATAAATAAATAAATAAATAAGTAGATAAATAAAAGAAAAGGAGGAGGAGACAGCAGCAATTGATAAACCGACTATAAAAATAGATGAAGAATAGATTAAATTAATCTCATTCCTTCCCACACATACAGCATGTAGTTCCTCTTTGCTAAGCAAGGACCACCTCATCAAACTTGGTATTTAAATTTCTTTGTACCCAAAGCCAGTTGCGATAGCAAAAACTTGCATTTGTCCAATAAAACCTATGAAGGGTGCTGAATATTTGTGAACGCCATCTACCGGCTCCTTTTTTCCCAAACCGTGGCATCAGTAATTACAAAGCACTTTTTTCCACGAAAGATGTAGGTAAGCAAATTAAACCTTGCATGGAGTTCAAGCTTTTGCAGCCAAAGTGGAGCAGTTCTTGCCTACAGTGAGCCAAGTTTAGCTGTAGAGATTATCAATTAGATGAGGACCTAGACATCCAGTGCGTGAGCAACGGCTTCCCTCCTTCCTTCCCCCCTGCTCCCATCTCCACGAGCAATTGCGACCTGCAACCATCGTTCCTCCAAAGGGCTCGTCCTTCAACCCACAGCCCACAGCCTCGCCTCCAGGACATCAGCCACAAACTTAACGCTCGTGGGCATCTTCTCTGCTGATTTCCACAGTTCTCTAGTGAGGATCTGTGAACAAACTCCCTCCCTCTACAAACAAACACACACACAGAATTACAGAATTACAGAAACCTTTAAAGTCTGGTGCATAATTATTTCTGCTCTCTCAAATATAGGGATCCATGATAATTCCAGACCTTTTCCTTGGCTTCTTGAGCTCTCTTCTTGAGAGCTCTTGCTCTCCCACTTCCACGAGCCAGTCACACGATACCCAGCTGCTGCAGTCAAAATATCTGCAAGGAAAGTTCAAATCTTATTTTTTAAGTAAATTTCCAGCCTCTGCAGTTAAAGAGAAAAGTTGGAAAAAAAAAAAAATAGGGCCCCAGGCTGAAAAGACAGAGTCAAACAAGCCTTAAATGTATTATCAAAAGAAAAAAAAAGAAAAAAAAAAAGCCTTGGAAAGAATGACTCATTGTTTTTGAACTCTTTACATAAGTAAAATTAATTTTTGGTGAACACTTCACCACTCAGATGCCTCTTTTAAAAAAAAATATATGTGTGTGTATCTAGGTTTGTATGTATGTATACAGAGAACAACTTTCAAATCTCTTTCAGAATGACCGACAGATTTGTCTTTTTATTTCCTGCCTCTGCGCCCAGCAGGCCTTCAGCTCATCAGCTGTTAGCCTTGCCCTTCCCAAACCTGGGCTCTATAGAGGAACTGAGGCATTACAGCAGCTATGCTGGGCTCATCCTGCGCTTGCAGGGGCGGCATGTTGCATGCCATTGAGATAAATGCCTTGGTTAAAACGCGTGACAAAACCTCCACAGAGGTCCAGGGCTGCAGTGCAGAACACAGCAGAAATCTTGTGCTTTGGATAGGAGGAAAGGCGCACGTTTCCTCTGCGTGCATCATTTGTGTTGCGTTCCAAGGTTCTCTGCGTATTCAATGCTTTCACTTAATCAAATGTGCACTTACCCCCACCCCAGTGCGATTTGTCCCTATCACAGTTTTAACTGACTATTCTATAGTTCTTTTTGCCAGAAACCATCTTAAATCATGGTACTACTTCAATTTATGTGTGAAACTAGAGTATCTAAATAAATATTTCCATTAGGAGGTAAACTTATATGTGCTTTTGCCTTGTATTTCTGTATAGCACACTTTCTATCAAATGAATATAATCTCTATATTAAGCATCAAGGACAAGATTTACTACAGCAAAATGCACACTGATGTTTGCACACATCCCAACTGCAGACTCCCACTGCCCTCCGCCAAAAAAGACATATTTCTTTTTTTTTTCTTTTCATCAGTCTATACTGATACACATATGAAAACAGAAGTAGAGGTGTAATTCTTAAACTAAATGGCCAATGGATCTGTGAGTGTATACCAAGCTAAAATTCTGTATATATTCTTTTCCTTGCTAAATTTTCAGGAATTCATTTTATAAAATCTTCCTCTACAAGTTTTGAATTGTAACTTAGTCTTCTGAATAAGCTGCCTGGAAAACCCTTATCAAATAGCGTGCCTACAACGCACATACAGGCAAAGGAGTTTTCATTGGATTGGAGATAATTTATGCCAAGAACAACCAAATTTTCCATAGCCATCAAGCACAGTTAGGGTACAATAAGTGTTTTTAAAGCCAGGATGTACCGCACCCAAGTTAGAAATGGCAATATTGTAAGCAAACTTTCTGCCTTAAAAATATCAATGTAAATGAATATGAAAATAATTTTAAGTTAAGCAAACATATAGGAAGAGCCATTTCTGTCTTGCGGGTGCTTTGCAGCAGCAAGATGCCCTAAACCCACCTCCAGCTCTAACCTGGCCCTTCAGCAAAGCGCTCTGGTCCTCTCTTTTAGGTCTTTGCCACCTTAACACATGCATCTGCTGTTGTCAGCCTCCCCACTGCCCATCGCTACCAGCCTCACACACCTTACATATGCCCAGCAGCTTGCTTTTCCTTCTCGTCTTAAGCTATAAACTCAAACGTGTAGAAACGCCAGTATTTTTGAAGGGGCTACGTAAGGATGCTGCATTATACTAAAGATAGATCCAAGCACCCTTCCTCACTCTGAGTGCTATCTTGTTCTTCAAATAGCGTCATTCATTCCTGTGGGCCAAGTTTTGTCCTCCCTTTTGTCATGCAGAGCAGCATCAAGCCCGTGAATAGTCCTACTGATTTAAATGGAACTTATTCACACAATCAGCCATTAGTAAGAATGGGAAGAGAATCTGACATTATATAGTAACATTTCTAATGTATGTCTTCTGATGGCACAGAACAGCCTACTAATGATGAAACCTTTGCAAAATGTAACTGCCATTTCTATTTCTTTTTTGACAAACTCAGAAAATCCTAATTTCTATGAGTGACATTAGTTTTAAAGGATATTGTCAAAGGTATATCATAATGATGCTATGAAAGCTGAGCAGAATGTAACACGTTTATGCATCTGTTTTTACGTTGAAGTACAGCAGAACATAGTACATAACATTTAAAAAGAAAAGAAAAAAAGATGTTATCCTTAATTGTTTAACACCATCTACCCATTTACAAAGAAAGATGTGGAAAAGAAAAACACAATTAAATAAATATACATTTAGGTCACCAAATCCACACATGGGTCAAAATAAAATTTAGTTGGTTGAAACTATATTTCTATGCATTTAACCCAAAGTTGTAACATAATCATGCATTATCATCATTAACTTTCAGTACACAAAAGCATGAACCAAGTGGGGCATTTTGAAATTCAAGAAATGCAGGACAAGGCCTCAAAATGCAAAGGGACTTAGCATTTGAAATGGTCAGATTTGTTGAATTAACACTTGCTCTGTGTTGCAAACCAAAACAAAAGTTCTGAAATAAAAGAGCACCTTTAAACATGCTCTGGTGAAAGGAAGAAATCTATTTAAAAAAAAATAGATCTCTTGCAGGTGCCACAATATTATTGTGTATACATTGCTACTGTATTTTTAATAGTCACTCTTTCCTTTAGAGAGCAACTTGTAAAAGAATTATTCATTCTCTCTGTGCATACATTTTGAGAATAATTCACTATACTTTTACAAATTATTTTCAAAGTGTACGCATACAGGAAAGGATACAAAACTTTTCCCAGGCTACATTTGAAAGCTTGTCAGCACTCAGCACTAAGGCCTTTAATCCCAAGCTTTAAATAATTTAGGTAACACTTGATTACTCCATTGCTGCAACGTCAAGCTCTGCAAAATCTGAGTAACACAGTATTTGAGGGGAGAAAAGATAGAGTACTCTACTATAAGCACTTAAATAAAATACGTTTCCTGAGAACAAAACATGAACTGCAGCCTTCTGTTTGCAACGCAGGCTGTGATAAAGCACCACTGAGGCTACCTTCCAAATAATACTTTTTTTCTTTGTTCCATGAACAACAACAACAAAAAAATGCTTAGTTAGGACTTCTACAGTGCACTAGTTGCAGCTTATATCCTACAAAATACAGTATTCATTGGCTTAAAGCAAAAAAAAGAACCTACCCCACAACTACACATGCACATACAGACACACCAACAGTTTAGTCAGAAATAAAATAAAATAAAATAAAATAAAATAAAATAAAATAAAATAAAATAAAATAAAATAAAATAAAATAAAATAAAATAAAAATTACCTTTCTTGTGGACTAAATTTTTCTTGAGAGAACAATTTCATTTTCTCAGGTAATCCACAGGGGATTGAATATTTGCTATCTCTATGCTTTTGTTAAAAGAAAATAGTACAAATTGCTTTGTTCTCTTGGATACTGCTGCACCTGAACTCTTAATAAAGCCTGTCTGCACTTTTCAGTCATGCTCTGCACTCAGAAAAATAGTTACATCATCCAACCAAACTTCTCTGCACAAAGTTATTCAGATCATTTGCATGGGGGTGTGAGACAAGACCATAATAACATGGGCAGTGTGGCAAGCTGTGCATTTTTTATTGCATATAAACACCAACTTACCTAAGAATAATTAAACACCCTAAGAAATTATGAGGATGCAACAAAGAAAGAAAAGTATTCCTCTACTTTCCTTGAGAATTAAATTATAACTTATTAAGGGTCCTTTAAGAACCCTTTGCACCTCTGCCTTTGTATCCTTACTAGCACAGAGGAATACAGTTTTTCCCTTAGCCTCACTAAGAAGTTCCCCGCTTAGCCCTTTCCAGTAGATAGTACTAGAAAATGGGGAGCAACAAAAACAAGTCCACGATCGCCCTCGGCGGAGTAAATAAAAGGCACGTTTGACTCTCGCTGATACCATTCGGAAACCACAGTCCTCGCAGCACCAGTGCCCTGACCCCTCATCCATCAGCTCCCAGCCCACGAGCAAACCTCCATCCCGGCTCCATCCCCGGAGCCGAGGCCCGCAGGAGGAGCAGCCTGCCCTGCCAGCAGAGCCAGGGGACCCTCTCACATCACCCCTGCCAATCTGACCATCCTTACTTGCAAAAACAAAGTCTCCATCATCTTCCGAGCAAGGAGGGAAGAGAGTGAGAGGGAAAGTAGGGCTGGGGGATAGGGGGAGAAAGTCCAGTTCTCTGTGACCTGATTGGAAACTTTGTTGTGGCAAAAAAAAAAAAAAAAAAAAAAAAAAAACTCTTTGGCCAGTTGAGAATGTGCCTATGGTTGCTCTTGTATTGGGAGGGACTGTTCAGGGTTTCTCAATCTTCTTTTCTCTCTCCCCCCTCTCTTTTTCTCCCCTTCTCTTGTTTCAAAAGGGGCCTCTGGTCAGCGCTGATTAATAAGTGTTTTTTGTTGTGAAGTGTTGAATAATAGAAGATGGCCGGTGACCCAGGAAAGACTAAAGCTTGTGCTACTTTATTGTGGCAAGCTGAGAAAGGGGCTTTAGGACAGAGACCCCAAGCACTGACCCGCACACATCCTGCGGCTTCCCCATTCATCCGCGCAGCCTCCCAGTCGCCCAGCGCTCCCATTGTTTGCCCGGCAACAATGGAGATTCTGCACGGAGAGCAAAGCCCTTTTCAGACTCCTGCCCAGTGTTTTGCATTTGGGGAAGCACCATCCTTAACATTTTTAAAATGTATTTCATAACTCCTAGGATTTGGAAGTCTATTCACATCTCTCAAGACTTTCTATATAAGTAATGCTATAATGAAACGTTTTCTCTTAAAAAGCGGTTGTCTTTTTCTCTTTTTTTAATTACACAACACTTTTTTTGTTTGTTTGGGGGCATTTGTTTTGTTTTTCTTTCTTTTTTTCTTTTTCCTGAGGAACTGCTTCCCTAGTGATGTAGGGTGGGGTGGGAAATGAGATTTCTTTTCTTTCCTTTCTATCATACCACTGTGCTTTAATGCACACTACATGTCATGCGGTTCCTAAAAATAACTGTATTCAAGCATCTTCTCTCTTGAGTGGGAGCCAACTGGAGAGTGCTGCTCCTTTCCAAAAAAAAAAAAAAAGAGTAGATTGAAATCTCCTGGTTTATTTCTGCCCTGCTTAGGCAAGCCAAGCATTTATCTCCTCCCAGGCTAGCCCCTTCCCTGCACTCCAGACAAAGAGTTCACATGCAGCCACAAAGGAGGGCAAATGCAGCTCCAAAGACTTTCTCTGATTTACCTGTAGGGCCCAAATCACATTTCTCATTCTAAGCTATGCATCTATTTGCACTCAAGCCATGTCGATAAATAGCTCATGCAGCCTTTGGGTAGAAACACAGCTAGATGGATCAGAAGCCTCTGAATTGCGTAGTTTTGTTTAATTGCTTTCTCTGGCCTGTTATACATGTATTTTCATTCCTCTATGGCATCCACTTACACATGTCACCAAGCGGCTGGGAGCTTTGGGTATTTGGCTCTGCCTTGTGTTTGTTGTTTTTGTGTCTTGTTGTGAATTTAGTAGGCGCAAAAAAAAATGGCAGGAGAAGGTTGCAATCAATAGGACAAATTCCTGTTAAATTGCAAAGAATGGGATTTCTTCCCCTTCAGTTATTTGAAATTATAACTGACTGCACATTTTCATGAGGACCATTGCTTTCCCTCGATGTTTTCACCTGTGCAGGGAGGCCTGGAAACCCACCCTGTGGAGGGGAGGGAGAAAAGCCCAGAGAAAGCTTCAGCGGCTGAAGGGGGAAGGGGAGTCTTCATTAAGGATATTGGGTATGAGAATTACCTTGGAGGGGAGGAGGAGGAGAGGGAGGAAGGGCTGTAAAACATCCATTTGCAAAGGCTTTCAGGCTGGAACTCTTTCATGGCTGGCAGGGCAGGGGAGGCAGAGATCGGCACCCCCAGCTATTCCCATTTGCTGGGATGAGCCGAGCTCTGCACCAGCCCGCAGACCCGTTCCCCAAACAGCCCTTGGCCACATGCGATGTGAGCGCGGAGGCCTCAGCCGGAGCCCTCGGGCCCGGGGGAGCCGGGGCAGGGGGGCCCTTTCCCGGCTGCACCTCGGCCTTTCACTTTCATGCCGGCCAGATCCACTTAAAACGTTAGGAAGGGGAGAGGGGGGCAGGGAGGGAAAAAATAAAGGAAAAAAAAAAGGATAAAAAAAAAAAGAAAGCGCCCTGATCTATTGTTCCCCCTGCTGCATTGAGATGCTAATTCCCCTTGTGCTGGCATAACAAAGAACACCTTGCACTTCTAAAAGACTTTTGTGTCCTGTCCGGAGAAGTTTATTATCAACTAATTAGCAACAACTTCTTGCAATGAGCTGGGTTACATTTTCATAAGCTTTGAACAAACATCCTGAGCTGCGCTGTGTCAGGATGATGGGCTTGCTAAGGAAAATAGAGTCCTAAATCAGAGAAGGAGCTTTAATAATTAGTGCCTGCTATATATGGAGGCTCTGCCTACATAGGTCTTCCTCGGAGGCGATTGACTCACGTTGCTTCCAGGCTTGCAAAGGAGCATGACATGCTCACTGCAAAACAAAATCTTACTCAGGGATGACTGGCCTTTTCCATCTCCTATTAAGGTTCTTTTATTGTAGCGGAAGAGCATTTTAGACTGGCCAGATTCGCCTAGAGGATCATCAGATGCGAAAAGGCTCAATGCAATTAAGCATTCATATTAAATAATATTTAGAGAGAGTAGGTTTCGGCAGTCCGACACTTCAAACAGACAAACAATCAAATCGTCCAGTGAAAGTGGGGGTTATAGTTGAACTGACAGAAAGGAAACACCTTTAGACTTCATGGTATTTTTCAAAAAATCCACATTAGTCATATCAGAGTCCAGAGAAGGAACTGGTCCTGGGACTGGGTGACCTCAGTCCTACATGTTTGCAGTAGACTGCTTGTATCACTGCAAGTAAAAGAACATGTTGGTTCAAAGGAAAGCAGGAAAGAATATATATATATATATTTTAATCCCCGTAGTAAGAGCTGGTTGCTTTCTTGTTAGCTTTATGCGACCAGAGTGGTGCTATTTTTGTGCCTTTTTCTTTTTTTTTTGGGGGGGGGAGGGTGGTATTGTAAACGAATCTGTTCTTGATTCCTGCTGTAGCTGATATGTGAATGACCAGCCTGAACGCATCCTGGCCTGGGGAGGGTGAGGAGCGTGTGGGGAAGCAGGGAGCTCGCGAGCCCTGGGCCCGTCGCACACGGCAGCTGTTGGGATGCGAGGGAAGCAGCTCAGCTGCCTTCCCCGTCCCCGTTATCCCTCGCTCTTCAATTCATCTAATGGGTAAACATGCTCGCCATCACTCCGTCTCTTTCTATCCCCTTCTTGGAGCGATTTCATTTGTTTAAAACCCTAAAAGGTGGAATAAGGTCTTATTGAAACGCGGTAACGTAAGGGGTGGGAGTGGATTAGATTCCTTCATTTCCTTTCAGTAATCCTAAATGCAGCTATCTCTGGTTCCTTAATCTCCTCTCGAGTCGGATTACCGCCCATTTGAGCAAGTGCAGCTGGAATTAGGAGATGACACGGGTGTAAAGCAAGGGCCAAAAACTGCCGGGGTGACCGCGGTGCTGGAGTGGCCCCGGCCCGCCCAACCCCGTGGCCTCCGGGCTGCAGCAACAGCTGCGGCAGCGCGGGGCAGGGGCTGGCCGGGCCGACCGAACCTGGCCGGGCCGACCCAAACTGGGCCGGGCCAGGGCCAATCCGGTCTTTCTCCACAGTTTACTCCGCTCTGCAGTTGGGGCCCAGGGCGCTTCATCAAACCAGCTACTCTCGTGCTTATATGTTTGCCTGGCTGAAAAAATATATATAATAAATGTAACATATATATTAGCCCCACACTAAATCACATGCATGTGTGTGCATGTGCGGTTGCTTTTTTAAATGATCCTTAATATTTGATTGAATTTGAATATTTGATTTGATTGAATATCTGAAATGGAATATGCCACCATGTATTTTTAAGATTAAAGCTTTATTTTGAAAGGCCTGTAATCCTTTCAAGGAGATTTTGTTGATATAAGACTTCATTGGAAAGTAATTGTGGATTGTACAGCTCTGACCTTTGCAGGAAGCAGGGTGCAGGTCTGTGCAGCTGAGAAATACAGAGCATCAATTTATTGTGAAGCCCCTGCAGACCAGCTAAGTGCGCGGTACAAGTTCAGGAATTTATTTAAAAGGTTACAATTAGTGGTTCAGTCGTCAAAGTTGGGGACGTGGTATTTTTATATTGAGTGAAATACATGATTTAATTATACTCCAAAAAAAAAAAAAAAAAAAAAAAAAAAAAAAAAAAAACAAATTAAGGACAGGCCTTCTACACAAATTGGAGGCAGCTAAATGCTCTTTTGTGCCTGCAGCTCTAAGGAGGCTGTGATGCATGCGAAGGAAAGTGACTGACTTAACTCATTGGGATTCAGGGAACGACCTGCCCTCTTTTGNAAAAAAAAAAAAAAAAAAAAAAGTGTGTGTGTGTGCTCGTGTGTGTGCTAGAGAGAGCGAGAGGAGGGGGAGACACACACAGAGTCTTGCTTTTCTGAGCCGAGAGCTGCTGATTCCCAAGCAGAAAGTATTAGGAGAAACAGCATCTTGCCTCTTTCCTGCATTTACACAATGAAAATATTTTTTTTCTTTCTTTTTTTTTCCTGCTAACCGGCCGGTTTTATTTGCATCTACTCTGAACCACGGATGATGGGAACAAACAGGTTCTTAAATAAACAGGCAAAAAAAAGCAAAAGATTAAAAAAAAAAAAAGCACAAAACCCACCCAAAGCCAACCACGCGGGGACGAGGATTACTCCCTTCAGCGCTGGCTGTAAGTACAAAATTTCCTGCTGCATTTCAGAGTCTTACTGAGGGGCTGTTGAGGTCTGGGCGTGAGGTGCTCGGGTTCGACTGGGTTCTGTGTTGTTTTCTACGCATTTTTGACATTTTCCCTGCTTAAGAAAGCCCCGCGTGGTTCCGTTAAGCGGGAAGGAGCGGAAGGAGCGGCGGGACGCGCGGAGTCCCACGGCGGCGCGCGGGAATGTCGCTCCCCGCGGCGCCGGGGACAGGGGGGGACATTGGGCACCGGCCCGGGGGTTCCCCTGGGCTGGGAGAGCGGGAAGAGCCTTTCCTGGCACCGGCGCGGGGGCCTGCACAGGCACGGGCAGCGCGTCCTCCCCGGCCCTCCGCTCCGGCCCCAGTTGAAGGAATGCGGTGCCCAAAATCCCTTTCTAGCTTTTTAGCTTTATTATTATTATTATTTAAAGTTCATCTATTCTTCTTTTTATTTTTATTCAAATGCGCGTGTAATAATAGACGGATTTTTCTCCTGGCGGGATTTGATTTAAATATAACAAGACTGAAACTGTCTTCCTCTCTCCCAACATAATCGCTTTTCTCCTCCTCCCCTTCTTTCTTTCTTTCTTTCTTGCTGTGTGAGCGCTCCTGGGAAAGCAGGTCGGGGAGAGGGGAGAGGCCTTTGAAATAGATGGTGGGGGAAAAATGTAAGAGAATTCAGCGGGTCGGGGCTTTCTTTGTGTGATGCTGAAGCCGCGGAGCTGCTTTGTGCTTTGCAAGGAGAAAATGGCGAGTCCTATTGTGTTTAGGCCATTTTCTTCCGGTACAAGGGGTTTCTCCCAAATCCGAAATACTTTAGGGCTCCTTTGAAAGCAGGCGGCCGGCCCGCGAAGTGCGAAGGGCTGCAGCTCTGCCCTTTTCCCGGGCAGCAGTAGCTCAGATCTGGGAGAGCCCTCGCGTTTCTCCTGGCAGGAGCAGTTTCCAAAGCCGCCCCTCGCGCCCGAGCGGCAATTCCAGCTGCTCCCGCCCAGGGATCTTCAGCTTGGAATGGGGGCTGGGGACAAGTTAGGAGAGGAGAGGGCAGAAATAACAACCCGAGAGCTCTGCTCGCTTTTAAAAGTCGAGAATAAGCAACATTATCCAGCTGGGAAGGAAAAATCACCCGAGAAAAAGACGCGTGAACTACTGAGGGACGTTCTGTGTTTCCTCTTAAATTATTTAAACTTTATGTATAGACATATGTGAGCGTGCGTGTGCGTGTGAGCGCCAGTGCCTGGGTGTATATAGGTACTAAATTTCTTTAGGTTGGAAGGTATTTTTTATATACCTATCGTAGTGGTTTGCAGTATATATAGGGATTACATGCAAACTATTTCCACTATAACATGTAATGAGGTAACAGTTTGCCGAGTTGTCAGGTCGGTGGGTGGGTGGGTAGGTAAGTAGGTCGGTACCACTTACTGAAAAACACCTCTGAATTTCAACGTTAATCCATTTAAGGAAACAATTGAGAGTCCGAGGTTTTAAAATTGTCGTCTAGTATTAATCGCTTTTCATTACAATGTGGAATTGCTCGGGCAACAATGATTTAAACCACTTTAAATCAGGCATGCTAATAAATAAAACCCGAGAAAGGTAAATCCCCTACACACTTCTTCCTATGTGCCGAATTAAAAAAAAAATGATGATAATGCTGATGATACTGATAGAGGAAATGCGACTTTAGAAGTGTGTCCTGGAGCAACCTGCGGTTTCCTTCGCCCTTTGCCGTTAGCCCCCAGATCGGGACCGAATTTGCGCCCCAGCCTCGAAACCTCCCCGCTCGCCGCCCTCCTGCAGATCAGAACCATGGACAGAGACCGGGCGGCGAGCGAAGGTGAGAAAAGCTCATCATCCCGGGTCAAAAAAATACGCACACACACACACACATATATATATGCATATTTATATAGATAGAAAAGTCAATCGGACTGAACTGTGCACGCAGAACCACGGGAGACTTAGCCGCTCTGCCTTTCTTGCTTTCTGTTTAGTGCCGCTGCTCAAGTTTCCAAACAAAAGACTTCAGAAAAGACAGGATTTTCCTGCGGGAAAGCAACCTCTGTTAAAATGTCACGCCAATATTTTCTCTTCCTACTGCCCGAAAAAGAAGTAAAAGATCTCTCCGTTCTGCATACGATTGCATCCCCCCGCCCTGCCCCGCTTCTTCTAGGAGCCAAAAATAAATCTCCTGCTCGAATCAGCTGAATGACAGTGGTGTAAATTAAATTGATTTTATCAGTGACAAAGTTCCACAACTGGAAAAATTAAATGCCACGTTGACAGACAAGGATAATATGGAACAGCCCTATAAAACGGCTCCTTTGAACAACAACAGCAGCAGCACCCCGACAGGAGCCTGGGTCCTGGCGATCCCTTCTTCCTCATCCCACCCAGTTATGTCACCTCATTCACTTTGTCTTTCTGCGGCACCGAATGATCGAAACCAGTGTTTGAAGCAAAGGGACTAGGGATGATGAGTCATGGACTTCATGCTCCAGCAAAGGCAACAGACGAGACTCTAAGGCATTTTTTTTTAATTTTTACTTTCTTTTTTCCTTTTTTGGGGGGGGGTGCCTTTTTTTTTAATATTGTTTTGGTCGCACTTCTAGTAGGGCCCCCCTTTCAGAGGTGCTTTGTCAGCCCACCCCGGCGCTCCAAACCCGCTGCCCGCACACTCGGAGCAGAGCTCCGGGAGTGACAGGCACCTCGGGGCCCGTCTGCGTGGCGCAAACGCTCCCTGCAAGCCCTTTGGCCACCACCCCCGCGAACTCTGCGCCTCCCCCGACTGTCCCTAAAGCCACCGCTTTAGGACGAGGCCTCCCCGGGCGAGCGGGGCAGAGCCCCCCACGCCGGGGCCGCTCGCGGTGGGTCCGACGGGGCCGCCGCCGCCGCCAGGCCCCCGCAGCCCCTGCTGGATGCAGTCACACGGCGGGACAGAGCCGGCCCGGCTGCCCCAGGGCTCGGGGGACCGCGGGGAAGGTGGTCCCGGCTGCCCTGGACGAGAGGGGGCCGCTGTGGAGCGGGGTGAGCCCGGCGGGGGCGGTGCGGGGACGACGAGGAGGAGGAGGAGGAAGGGGGGGCGAGCGAGGCGGCAGTGCCGCAGTGAGGGGGGTCACTTGCCGTGCGGGAAGGCTGCCCTCTGGGTGAGCCTGGGAGCAGGCTCCTCTTCCTCTCCATGACTGTACAGATTCATGTGACATTGAGGCAGGGGAGGTGGGAGGAAGCGGGGCGGAGGGGGGGAGGAGAGGACCCAGAGGGAAGAGGGAGGGTTGAACTTTCTGCCAGACTCGGCTTTTCACACCTTTCTCTCCCCAAGTTGGGAGAGGGCGTTTGGAGAGAGCGCGGCGCGGCGGGGTCCCCTCCGAGCGGGTCCCCCGCACCCTTGCGGGGACCCGGCCCGGGCGGCGCGGGGCTGCGATCGCGCCAGGTTTCAAGGACACGGGAGATGATCGGGACTTTGGGAGCCAACATCTGCCTGGCTGGTGACGTCAGCAGCCCCGTGTAATCCTCTTGTACTGAAGGCAGATGCCTTATTTGTTTGGCTGGAGAGGCATTAATCCCTAATTCTGGAGCAGCAAGCGAGGGGGAGAGACCGGACCGCTTCCTACCCCCGACAGCACCGAGCTGGACTCTCCTGCTCCCGTCTCTCTGCGGCTCCGCCGGGGCAGAGGAGCCGCCAGCCCTCGGCAGGTTTGACCATTATATTTTTTTTGTCGTTTTTATTTTATTTTAGTATTTGGAGTGGGTTCGTTATTCTTATTTTTATTTGGATACTTGGATTTCTCCCTGTGGATTTCTCTTCTCTCTGTTCTAAATGTTCCTTAAGAGGAGAAAGATGGGGAAACGACCGAGTTTTTTTTTTTCTTTATTTCTGTCTCCATCTCTTTTTTTTTTTTCCTTTTTTTTTTCTTTAAGGCTTTCCCCTCTTTTTGTTTTGCTGGGGTGTTTCCGCAGCGGCGGGGCGGGAGGAAGGAAAATGCCGCCCTGCGCTGTTCCCCGCGGCCGGCCAGCTCCCCGCGGCGCTGCAGCGACCCGCTCGCCCCGGCGCTGCGGTGATGGGCGAAGCGCCCGCGCCTCCCTGGCCGCGGAGGCTCCGCTCTCGACGGCCCCAGTTCCGCCTTAGCCCGTGTCGTGTCGTCCCTTTTCCCCCCTCCCCGCCCTCCCCTCCCTCCCTTCGCCTGCTCTGGCTCCCCCCTCTCAGCCTTTTGTCACCGGCACCGCGCGGCGTGCGGGCTCCGGGCTCTCCCTCCCCGCCCGCCTTCCCAACGCTCTCGCTTTGTCTCTTTTCCAGGCGGGCGCCGCCGAGCCGCCTTCCCGCCTCGCCCCGGGAAGCCTCGGGAAAGGCCGGTCCCGGGAAGCCCCAGCTCGCCGCCCACGGAGCCGCAGCCAGAGCCGGAGTCCGGCTCCCCTCGCCTCTCGCCGCTCTCTTTCCTCCCTCCCTTCCTCCCTCCCTCCGGGCCGAGCCGGGCCGGGCCGAGCCGGGCCCCGCCGCAGAGTGCAGGTCAGCGCGCCGCTTCACTGCCGGCCCCCCGAGCCCTGCAAATGCCCATGGGCGTGATAGTGAGAATAATAACAGAAAGCTCAGGCTTTAAAAATAATAGAAAAGCTTAGGCTTTAAAATCTATATATAGATATAAATTTGATGAATATATATTTTTAATTCTAATCACTTTACTTCTCTCTCGCAGTTCAGTGTAGTCAGGCCAGATGGGCTGCCCAGACCCGCACGGGAACGGGACAGGTGTAAGCGAGTTAATTCCCCCGCTTCCCTTTACAAAGGAAGATACCGCGTCCCGCTCTTTTATTTTTCGCCTCCCTCCGCTCGAACTGCATCCCGGCCGAGAGGAGCTGAGGATGCTGCGGGGGCTGCAGCTCTCGCAGCCCGCGCTCCAGCCGCAGGAGCGGGCGGAGAGGCGCCCTGTCCATCCCAGCCTGGGATGCGAAGTCAGAGCTAGCGAGGCGGCCAATTCCTGCGGTTAAAGTCAGCAGGCGAAATTAAAGCAGTCGCCTGGGAGGTGTGCTATAGGCACACGCTTGATTTCTGGTCTTTATTATCCCGTTAAATACATATTTAACAGCTTCCTGGGCACTGCAAACAACAGATGGGCTAGTAAGAAAACTCGAGCATGAATTACATTAAGCCCAGGCCAGGAAGGGACTTGGGGGAGGGGAATCTCCTTCTTTCGGGGATCAGTTGCTATTTTGTTCCCAGAGAGAGAGAGGGAGGCAGGGAGAGCGCTCCAAGGCTCTGGCTCTCCGTGTTCACAGCGGACCTTGATTTAATGTCATACAATTAAGGCACGCGGTGAATGCCAAGAGCGGATCCTCCAGGCAGCACCGCGGCTCTTGCTAGACCATAACGCGTTACCGAAGCGAGCAGCACTAAGCTGGAAATCAAAATGGAGAGACAAGGCAGGAGCGGGGCCGGCCACTCACCGAGGGAAGCGGGAGTCCGAGCGGCTCCGCGCCCGCGGAGGACGCAGCGCGGCCGCGGGAGAAGCGCCCGCCGGGCCGCCGCCACCAGCAGGTAACGCGGGCGCGCTGGAGCGGAGCGGTCGTCGTGGGGCTTGCCAGGGCAGCGGCTGGCGCTTTTCTGGGCCGGATCATGTAAAGCAAAAAGATCATGAGAAATAAATGCTTTTTTTTCCCCCCCTTGCTGTTGCTATCGCGAGGGTTGTTCATTGCGTGTCGCCCCGCCGGTCGCTAGAGATGCCTCTCGCGAGGCTCCGTGGCACGGGCCGATCCGGGAGCCCAGGAATGCGGCGGCGGGGGCGCCCCGCGCGGCCGCAACGAGCCCGCGCGCGCGGGGCGGGCGGTGCGGAGCGGAGAGGAGCGGAGCG
>VWPW01021866.1:424535-501402 GCA_013389825.1 Crypturellus undulatus | reverse complement strand
TTGCGTGCGCGGCGGGAGGCCCCGGGACCGGAGCGGCGCGGGAGCGGCGGCGGCGGCGGCGCCTTTGTTGTGCGGCGGAACAAAGGGCGGGGGCCGGGCCGGGCCGGCGCTGTCCCTGGTGCTGCCGGAGCGGGGCCGGGAGGCAGCGGGGCCCGGGCACGAGCCGGGACCGTCCCGGCCGCAGCGGCGGCCCAGGAGCGGGCCCGGGCGGGGGAGAAGAAGAAGAAAAATAAAATGGAAAAAAAACAGGTGCAGAAGCAGCCAAACTGGGTCAAAACGCAGGAATAAGCGGCGGGCGCGGCTCCGCGCCTCTCCCTGCGCGCACTGCGGAGCCGCTCCGCCGCCGGGGCGCCCCGCACGTCCCCGCGGATGCCACCGGCCCGCGCTCCTCCTCTCGGCGCTGCTTGGAGTCTCTCCCGGGGCTCCGGCCCCGCTCGCGGCGCCCTCTCCGGCCCTGCCCGGGAGCGGGGACGCTCCGCAGAGCCGCGAATCCTCCCCCGCCCGCCCTCAACGGTGACCGCAACCAGGCAAGGGCGGGACGAGCTCCAAGACCTACAAAGGCAAACCGGCGAAATGACATTATTAATAACAAGGACAATAATAACGGCAGTAACATCCGCCTGGTGTTTGAAGGAGCCCTCTTTCTCCTTGTGTTCATCAGAGACCTCTGAGTTCAGTGATTTTTTTTTTTCTTTTTTTTTCCAGAGATTGGTCGATAAATCGGACTCATCGCCTTTTCTGCAAGAGGATGAAGAGGAGAGTCCTCGTCCCTTCCTCGGCCCCTCGTCTGTCTCTAGGCTGTGGTGGCCCCTGCATAGCTCAGCGGGCAGACGGGGCACACGGGCGGCGCTCTCCTTCCCTCCAGCCCCGCAGCTTGAGGCCGAGCGTTTCTCGACAGGTTCCCTGCACCGGGTGGCAGCTCTCACGTCTCGCTTTGAGATAATAATGTATGCATGCATATACCGTTATACATATGTGTATATGTACACACACACATATTTGTGTGCGTGTATATATGCACCCCCAAATCATTGAAGCTTTTATTG
The DNA here is from genome assembly GCA_013389825.1 of Crypturellus undulatus. Lineage (NCBI taxonomy): Eukaryota > Metazoa > Chordata > Aves > Tinamiformes > Tinamidae > Crypturellus > Crypturellus undulatus. Next base: position 500,356 of record VWPW01021866.1, on the reverse strand, counting down.
ATCATCGCTTCTTGCTCGTATTTCCTACTTAAGATTCTCAGCTTCACGGCATCTAAGAGAAGCTGAGCGGGGAGCAGAGAGGTCTGTGCTTGCTTGTGCGTGTCTGAGGCAGAACGAGCTACACTCCTGTTTGACTCTTAGGCAAGTATAGAGCGGGAAGGGTTTTTAATTTCAAAGAGTACTGAATGACCTGAAACACTCAGGTAGGCCATAGGATTACAAACGTGAGCTGACATCCCTAGCATTATATCTAGCACAGCTCTCTTTTATTATTTTTCCCCCTCTTGGAAATAGATACTGCAGATCCATTATGAACATTATACTATTCCTTAGCAAAAGAGACACAGACAAGCGAACGAAATTGCCAATGTCGACCTCATTGTATCCTTTAAAAACATTTCATAAAGCTTCCTTAAAGAAATGGAGCCTTACTGCCTTCTAAACAATAGCAGTAAGAACAGCGGCGGCGAGGATGGTGTAGAACGGATATAAGGATGGTCCGATCCAGAGAAGATCCAGGGGCTGGACACGGCCGGGCAGAGCTCCGCGTTTCTCGCACCTACCGCTTATGATTCCTGCCCTGAAAACGGAAGGAAGGCGCTGCTCTCCCCGGTTCCTTTATTTCTTTATTTTTTTTCCCGTCGGGACTGCCTAATTTATCTTAGCGACTCAATCAAGGCTTCCCACAGTGCGCAGAGGGAGAGCGCTACTCCGCAGAAAGAAGCACTAAGATATATAAAATATAAATTTTTTAGGCCCCTTTTTTTTCGGTCGTTTTCAAATGAGCCCCTAGGAGCAGCACTGCCCCCGGGGCCGCAGGGCGCCCCGCTCCCGCTCCCCATCCCGCTCCCGCTCCCCATCCCGATCCCGCTCCCGATCCTGCTCCGCGCTCGCTCCGCGCCAGCGCCGGCGGCGCCCCCTGGCGGCCGCGCTCCGCGCCCGGCCGCGCTGACCAGGCGTAACCTGGAGAATTGAAAACGAGCTTTGGCCTCACAGCAACATTAAATGTACAAGCAGGATCACTCGTAAGCAAGCATATACATATATATATATATACGTATGTGCATATACATATAGAGATATAGATATAAATGCTGTGTGTGAACAGGCAAGCCTGCCCTCTCGCATAAATTCAGTGCTGCAGCATATCCCTGTGGCATGAAAATACTAATAGCTTAGGGGATGCTTGTTTGGGCTGCTGAGCCAGACTGGGGCATGAGGAAGAGATATTGTTGCAGTCTTCTCTCTGGCATAGGCAGATCTCTGCTTGGCATTCAGCTCACCCATTCCACACTGGGAAAAATTATCCTGTGTAACAGCAAGAGGTAAAGTCAATATATTGCTCCGTTAGAGAGAGACAAACCAGACTTCTCCAAAATATTAAAATGGACGTTTGATTCAGTTTACAAATTAAGATGTGTAAATGACAACATTTCATTTCATCATTTCATTTCATTTCATTTCATTTCATTTCATTTCATTTCATTTCACATTTGTTCCTATGTTCAAGGAGGTAATGAAGAAAGGTGCAGAGCACAGGTAAGTGCAGGCATTAGTACAACAAACTCTGTGGCCGAATGGGCGCATTCCTGCTGCCTGCACCCACGGCGATGTCCCCCAGACCAGGATCTTCCCAGATGCCCCGCAGGAGACACGCAGAGGATAAGCCGAGGGGAAGCCCTGTGCTGCAAGGCCCAGCGTGTGACTGTGGCTGCCACACCACGAGGAACCCACCAGCAAGGTATGGCACGAGACTCATTTCATACTGCAAAACCTCCTTTTCATTCCTTTTGTATTACTTATCCCCTTTGATATTGAGAAATTGCCACAATAGCTATGTGCTGAGAAAATAGCAGATAGCAATTTGCACTCTAACATTAATTAATTCTCTTAATCAGGTATAGCTAAATAACATGGTGGCAATAGATTAATAGAGTGCAGACTTTATAAAATTATTCATATGTGTCTGAAGGAGCCCTTAAATAATTTAATCTAGAGAAGTATCACATGGAACAGCACCAAAATACCGAATTTGAAGTATATTGTTGCTATAAAATATTTGAAAATGTAGCTTAACGACAGTGTGATCTACTGCTAGCAGCAGAAAATCACCAAATTAATGTCATGCACTGTTGGCACAAAAGTTGCTTTAGAACTCTAGAGAAATTCTGCTTATTAGACAGTGACAGTACAAGACGCTTGCAAAATACTACTATCTTAAATATGGACTTAATATTTGCGTAAAGCTACTTAAAATCTAATATAGGATTGTTAACTTGGTTACTAATAACATTTTGTGTTTTATGTAAGATAATAAAAGACAAAATATTCTATTAACTGAAGTGGATCTTTAAACTGATCTTAATTAATGGAGCAGGTAAAGGTGTTAGAGAGCAAGTCAGCAGCATTCCTGTCTTGGCAATGGCAGCGAAGAATTGCAGGATTCTCTGATGATACCTTTACAAGTACCTGGAAGGGGGAAAAGCCTAACATGCATAGCCTAGCACTGAAAGTAGAATGGTGGTATATCATTGGTATCTGTCTTTTTATGAGACTTAAGTGAAGTAACTTCTCAGCATTTTGCAAAAGGAATTTTTTCCCCTTACAACATTCACATACCTCTAACCAGGCATATTAGACTTACTTAAAGTACCCTGGGCCATTCAAAGGTCTATACTTTGATTTACAGTTGCACATTCAGAGTTCAAGGCAAACCGCTGAGAACACGTTTCCCAGTGAGCACAAAGACCACTAAAAAGCTCTAACCTTCAAGCTATTGCTTCGCAAACCTAATTAAGGATTTTTAATGAATAGAGATTCATTCTTTCATTGGGACATATATGCTTAGTCCGCTACTGGCAAAGCAAAAGAAGCAGATACGGAAGAAAAATTAGAATTACCTCATTTATATATTCTACACCACATGCTTTTCAGGTAATCTGATATACTGACTGAAGAATCTTAAAAATCAAGGGAATCTCTTCCTCTGAACTAATAAAATTGGGGTATTTCTTACTTGTCTTAACCTGAAGATATTAATAATGATAATGAACAACAAAAAAAAGACTATTTGGCCTTCACTAATTAAAGCAATAATTAGCGAGATTTTGACCCACTTTAAAGGTTTATAGTCCTTCGTGTCTGCTGTGTGCAAGATTCTGAAGACCATGAATAATCAGAATAAGTAATTTCCCCCAGGAAAAAAATAAACCAGAGGATTTTTTTCCACCTATTTGCATTTCTTTTGCTCAGTTTCAGACAAGTTAAATGTCAGATTCTCAACCTCAGCTGAACTGTAGTAGGTAGGTTTTAAATCACAAGTCTTTAAGAAATCCTTAGAAATCCCGACTTTTCTACCAAGCAGGTAAAAAGAAGGTAGTGTTGATTTTAAGGTGGTGAATCTAAAATCAAAACAACGTATGTGCCTGTTCACATAGGACTTCTGCAATTACATGCCCCAAAGCATGCATTTATTAGTAATATACCACTCAGTTAAAAACCAGACTCAAAGATGAACCAATTGATGATTTGAAATACATAAGGCACCGTATACGTTTAAAAATAAATTCCACCTTTTCCCATAGTGTCTTGCTTTAAGATGCCACAGAAGTATGTTCTTCAGTCCCTGCTTATCCGCAGCCCTGCAGCTGTACACACACAGTCTAAGCACTCACGTGGACTCCGTGGCTTGCAGGATGCAGAAGACGTTCGAGCACCAGTGACACCATCTGAGCTGAAACTCCACATGTGTCAGACTACTCACTGGGATAATAGGTATGACCAAGGCCACTGTTCACATTGGACACATAACGCAGTCAATTAGATGCTGCCAGAGGGACTTGGTACCCTTCCTAATACCCTATACACTTTAACTAGAGTAGTTAGAGCTACATTGGGGTTATGAGATGAAATGCCCGTTAGGAGCATGGCCCAGCAATACTTTTCTCTACCCACCGAAAGTTAAAACTTCTTGAATATTATACCAAAAATAATAGAACGATCTTTTTGAAAGAACGTGGAAGATCACACTCTGGAATTAACTGGAATAATAGTTAGGAGTGAAAGTTAGGCCTGAGGCAGTGAGGGGAAAAAGACTCAGGGACCTCTTTTAATTGCAAAATATTTGTAAATCAAATGTGTGATATACACCTGCAAGAAAAGAAAAGTCAGTGAGATCCTATTGCAGAAAATTATCTCATGCTGGGTGCAGGTGAGACTTCACTGGGAAGCGCAGTGTGACCAGATCACTCAGAGTTAGGAGAAGGGAGCGTAGAGAGAAGGGGCTGGAGGATCTCGGGCACAATGAAGCTAAAGGGAGGTATCGTGGCTCTCTGTAAATGCTCACTGGAAAACAGCATCAGAATAAGGAAAGAGCTAGCCATGCTGAAGGGCAGATTTAACACAATTACTTACTGTGAATAAATTTAACATAGTCTAAGCACTAAGGAAGGTAAAGTTTATTTAAAGAGGTGGTGACTCAACTTATTTACTAGGAAGATCCTTAGCTTTTACATGCTGAAACTTCAAAAAAGAGAAAAAAAAGGGGGGAGGTGGAAATCAGAACAGATTTTAGCTTGAATCAAGCAAAATATGTTGTTCAATTACAAAGTGCCTTTTTTAGATTTCCACAGACATTTACTAGCTCTAAATATGAAAATTATAAAATAAAATTTGTCTTGGAAGAAGGAAAAAAAGAGGAAAGAAGGAGGAGAGAGAGAGAGAATAAATAAGAAAGAGAAAGAACAAAAGGAAGGAAAGAAGTAAAAGAGAGTGAAATGAGGAATGGAGAAGACAAGGAAAAAAACCAAAAAAGCAAGAAAGGGAGCCAGAAAGAGGGAGAAGGAGAGAGAAATATTTTCAAATAAAAGAAAAATATCACAGCAAGGCGTTTCAGCATTTTTTTAGAATTATTTTTAAGCTGGTTATTTATTATAATTTATTGCTTAACTATTTGACTTCAATGAATCAACATTTTTTTACAATAAATTTTTTACAATAAATTCATTAAAAATACTGTTACTGAAAAAACACTCTGCCTTTGAAATGTTCCTTCAGTCATTATACATTGCTTGCATAGTGAGAAAACTTCAGTATGTGAATGTGTAGGATTATAAGAAGAGAAAATAAGTGTATAAAATAGCTCAGTTAACATTGCTGCAGTTTAATTCCAATTTATATCCTTTGAATCAAGGGATTCAAAAGCTTCTTTTTTAAATTGATTTTTCTGATTTTAAGCAGAGATATAAAAAATGTAAATATAATTAATTTGCAGATTGATGGCCTGAGAGAATAACACTTAAAAAGTCTTATATCCCATATATCCTATTAACTGCACAAAGAACCACAGTTCTTGGAAGTTCATGATTAAATGCAGACATGAACTTTTTTTTTTTGGTCTGCGTAGTGATTTTTACACAGCCATATAGAGGCTTAAAAATATGTATATTTCTAAATGAATACAACCCAAATTTTATCTCTACTAATATGAATTTATTTATTTAGCAGTTCACACAGGCTTGTTATGCTATAATCAAGTTTCAAGAGCACATAACTTAACCTTCATGTGAAAAACACTTTTCTCACCCTGAATTTTGAGTCAAAGCAAGTCTTGGAAAAAAAATAATCTAAAGATGCAAAACTCTAAGAAAATCATAAATACAGGAAAAGAGGTGGTTAGAAATGAAAATACCTCATTGCTTTTACCATCTTACCACCAGTCTACAAGGACTGCTGTTTGTCCAGACGTAACACATGAGTCTGTGACAGGAAGGATATTTTGCATCTCACAGGGGATGTGAAGGACCAAGGAAGAAAGACTACGGAAAATGATCTGCAAGGAACCTGGAATGTTAGGGAATATTCCAGTTCACTGGGAATATTAGGTGAACATAGAAGCTGATGGTTTAGTTGGATGAAACCAACAACCCTAACTAGAAATGAGGATTGACATTGCGCTGCAAAGTCAAGCAAAGAGAAACAAATCTACAACTTCATGAAGTTATACTGCAATGCGAAGAAGCACAGAAAGAAAAGAGACAGATAGTTCAAAAAGCAGAAGAACTGTGAAAAAATGTTAAAGGTTTGTTTAATTTATAATGTGCTTGCTTCTATTGTATGCTTATCTATTTATATTCAACTTGAGATATTTGTGCAAGTAGATTTGTTACAATAAAGATGAATGTTTCTAGATAAACACAAAAATCACTAAACCTGTAGGTCTGACGCAAGCGTTCAGGCTGAATATATTTGAACATCAGAGCATGTGCTCAAACTCACTAAATCATCAGATCAGAGAGCAAAAATCTCCCTCCAGCCAGCAAGAACCACAAACAGGGTTCAGGTGGATAAGGGATGCATTCAAAGAGATATTTTATGGTAAAAAAAACGAAGCATCCACTGAACACATTAGAAGAAGTTGTGTCTGTTCGTGCATGTTGAACATGGGACTGCAATGTTTCCTCTTTCAGCCACATGAATTAAGATCAAAGGCAAATGAGTTGGAGAGAGCAGATAAACCCTGAGTGCGGGACTGCAGTTTCACCCTGAAGCTGTCGGTGAAGTTATGGGAAGGTCTTCTAAGGAATAGGAAGAAAAATCCTTCCTTCCATTCATAAGCGACAAGAGTGAGAAAAACTAGAAGATCTGAAATATAGAAAGCCAGTAAAGAAAGAGCCAGTGTTGAATCCAGGCAGGAAAAAGAAAAACAATTTGAGTAACAGAGCTCTGTGATATAATGGTAAATGCCCAAGATAAATCAGAATAGCTTTGTAAACAACTGAGAACGGTCCTTTGAAATTCTTCTGACGAATATCTATAGAATGAGCACTAGAACAGATGGCTTTCAATCTGCCAGAATTATACAGATATATTAAACTATCACGTTACATATGCATATAATTAATACAACACAAATCAACGTAATGGACAACGGTATTGCACGTCATCCCTCCGTATACTCATTTCTGAAGAGCAAGACACTCCGTGTTTCTCTCTTGTGTCTCGGAGATGCATCCCAGAGAACACAAACGTACAGGTTTCCAGTCTTTTCCGAAACCATCCTGTGCTCACCTGCTACCCTTCCATCTGGGAATGACAGGATGGCATCTTAGCGATCAGCACCGCTCAAGGAAGAAGTAAGGCTGTGCCAAATGAACCTTTTGCCCATATTTGAGGTGGGTTTGAGCTCAAATGCCTGTGTTATGTGCAGAGCTACTATGTCCTCCTATCCCTAGAGAGAACCAGCACCTTATAAAGTGATTCCAGCAGGAGGAAGGGATTATCGGGAGTGACACAAACAGATCATGTTTTCTGAAGAGTCTGGGGGAAATAAAAGCAGTCATTTTGGAAGTTGGTTTAGTAGAACTGATCTTCATTATTTTTTTTCAGTTTGTCCAACAGTGAGAGAAAGTCTAGGCCTAAATTGCCCTAGCCCTCCCAGACAAGCACCTTTTTGGAAAAAAAAAAAGCACACACACAGCAGAAATAGTCCAAAGGTACTAAAGAAAAAATATTTGATATTCTTAAAGTTGAAATCTTGTCTTTTCTGGCTTATGAAGTTTTTAAAAGGTATCTGAAAAGGCCATCATTTATGGGAAAACCTATATCTCTAAAGAGCTCTTTTGGCAGGGTCTTAGTTTATTATTTCAACATAGCATCTCGAGAATGCTCAGCTACTGAAATAAGAAGAAGAAAAGAGACATTTTAAGAAGTTTACCTATTCACTTTTGTTTCCTCCACATATGATGCAGCAGCCTTGTCTGCTCTTGCTCTGGACTGCTCATGGGAGAGCTCGTGCAGCAGGACCGCCGCGCGAGGCTGCAGAGCTAAGTCAGTGGTCTTGGATGAAGGATTTGCTAGGCATCTAAAATTGGCAATATTTATAAACTCCCATCTAGCAGCTTGTTCCCTGCATGGAGAACCCCAAGGATAGCAACTTGCTGGGAAGCCCACACATCAGGACTGTGGGCTTGCAGGACTGCCAGTCTGGGATGCTTGAGATGCGCCTGCTCTGCCAGGAGAGGATGAGCACTGTGACACGCAGCCATCCAGTGTCGCACATCCCATGCGCCAAGGTCTGGGAAGCACTAGGACAGTTTGTTTAATTTACATCTAAAGTTTATTAGTTCCTAAACTAAGAAAGCAGCAACTGCTCTCATAGAGGTTACTGTAGAAGCTTTATCGTTGGAACTGATTAAGAAGAAACCAGACCAAGTATTTATGCAGGTCAAGCAGTAGCAGGGCAAGTGAATGACATTACCAAAATGTCATTTTTCAGGGATCTAATTCCTGTTTCTATCCAGTGCTCTCTGCTGCTTATGTGATGCCCCTCTGTTTATAGCAATGTAGAGACAGTAGGGACTGCTTAATCAGGACAGCCTAATGTATGGGCAATTATCCAAAGCCACATATTTTCTAAATTCTGCATGGGCAGAGATGGAGCTTAAGAGCTCTGTAGGGATCAGAGCTGCTAACGAACTTCTAAGAAGGGCTCTGGGGATGGGATGTGCATAATGAGAAAATCTAGAGATTCAATGCAAAGAACTCTTCCAATTTAGCAGCAGTCTATGTAAATTAAATTTGTACTTAATGCTTATTACCATGCAACCCACTTTAGACCTTCTCATGAAACAGCACAGGGAGAAATCAGGTAGCCTGCTTTTTCTTTCTTTCTTTCTTTCTTTTTTCCTTTTTTTTTAATTTATTTTTTATTAATTGTCTGAAAGTTGTTCAGAAAGGGGAGACCTGGAAAACTTTGTTAAGCACATTCCTGGAAAGTACTACTATGTAACCAAATCTTCCTGTCAAATCCTCCTCCTTCAGACTGCAGCATCACGCCTGCAAACTATATGCCCTTTTATTCCCATAAATTACATATAGGATCATATGTCTGTGTGTGTATGTATACAATATATATACATATATATATATACACACACACATACATGTTATATATATACATGCACACACACGCACGCACGCATAATACAGCTATTAAACCCAGGGGAACTATGGAAGCTTTAAAATGCTGGAATTCACAAAGAAGGAAAGGAAAAGAATCTTCCAGAATACTTTAGTCTACGTTCCCTTTGCTTGTTCCTGAAGACATCTCTGGTGCTTACTGTTAATCTGGTTCCTTTATGACTGAATCACTTCTAGAAAACATCTCTGACCAGGAAAGCATATACTTAAGGGCATTCTTAAAGGTAAGTGACTTCTCAAATTTGCCTAATGATTTAAAGTAGTATCTATAAACACTGCTTAATAAACAGCTATGTTTGATATATGCTCACAAAGTAGTGCTGCTCTCCTATTCTTTCACATGTTTCTCGTCTGGTACTACTAAGCCAAGTCACAGATATGGAAAGATGGTTTCAGAGTTTTGATAGCTGAGACTTGAGGCAGTTTTGAAGGCCCTCGTTTTCAAAAGAACACCACTTGAAAACCAGGTTCGCTATGGAAGCATTTCCCTCTGAGCACCCTGCATTAGCAATTATTTAGGAAATCTTGACCTATACTTCTAGACAAACCATTGTATCTATAACAACACGTAAGTCAGCATTCAGGTTGCCACAAGAGGTTAACAAATAGTGATTGATTTCTGAATAGTTACCGATTCCAATCACAACCAGCACATACATTTGAATCCGTGCAGGGACATGCGAGTATGTGCCAAGTGCAAACTGGTCTTGGCCCACGTCGACTCTCGGGAAAGAAGCATCCTCCCTTCTCCCAGACCAGGAAAAAATTCCACAGCGGGACAAATCCCATGACCAAGTGCATCATCAGTGCCAGGGCTGCAGCAAGAGTGCAGGCTGCCACCAGCCCTGATAACATGCAGAATTATTGCCAACCCCAGCAGTTTTCCTGATACGGGTCAGTAGATAGTGCCACAGCGAGTTTCCTTCAGCTGAAGGAAAAGCACAAGGAAGGATAAGCAACAGCAAACAGTGCCAGGGGATGAGGAACACTGCCACAACAAAAAGGCATGTAGGGCTTCATTAATTATTAATTGGAATAATTAATAATAATTAAAACGCCTTATTAACTATGTAAGCTTGATAGCTGGTTGCGCTATACAATAGCCCAGGAACAATTCAGAAAATCCAGTGACAAAATTTAAGAAATTTATTCAGAAAAACGGGGCTTAATTCACAAATGGATAGAAGGAAAAAGGTCTGAATGCCCTGGGAATGTTATTGTAATGCACTCTGCTTGCCACACAAAAGGGATTTACGGTCTCTTTAGATTTTTAGCTTTATAATAGCGGTGGTGATCTTACGGACATTTCTAGTTGACTTCAGAATCCTTGGTATAAATATATTAGATTAATATAACGGGACCCTCCAGAAAATAACTTTTGCAAAGAAAAAAAAATGATAAATTTTCAGAAATCACGGCTTATTTCACATCAAAGAAAAAATCAGGTTTCTTTTAGTTTTTTCTTGGGGAAAGAGGAGCTACAATACACACACACAAAGGAAAAGACTTTTGTCCCCAGGCTCCTTCTTGATAATTGATATCAGTTCAGTCGGGTGGTCAGACCAGCCACATTGAGAAGAAACACACGGGCTCCAAATTCTGCCTCAGCAGAAATTCCACCTAGCTCATCACTAAATCTTCCTACTTTAGGTTGTCCCCTGGCAGCAGTGAAAAGAGGAAAAAAGAAAAACTAGTTACAGCTAGTCCAGTCTTCAGCTACTTGAGTAGCTCTTGCTCTAAGGGCTGCATTTGCCATGTTCTTGTCTCTTGAAAATGCCACCAAGCAGGCCAGAAAAGCAGCATTTCTACTTTAAATATCAGCAAAATACCAGGCTTAATACTTTAAAGATGATGTTGATCAAATATTCCTCTGGATCTGAAAGCTACTCTATGGACTGCTGTACATAAAAACTCTACTAAATGTGCTGTTACAATAAATAAGTAAATTACTGAAACAGCTCTATCTGGAATAATACCCAATACAGGAGTTATACTGGGCATATTTTCAAGCCCATTATCAAAACCATCAGTCATGTCATGTGTAACAGATCCTGTTAACTTAAGCAAACGCAGTTATTATGAGGAGTAGACACTGTATCAAAATTGTCTTTATAATAAGGAAGAAAGTTTGCATTCACACATTGTATTTGATGCTACTTACTGACTTCAATCAGACGTGTAGGAAGAAGTAAACAAGAGAACCACTATCATCTGGAGCAAAACGGCTTAACTGAAGTCCTGCTATAGACCATGATCTGCTCCCTGTTTCTTTGTCTCAGACAGAAAATGAAAAACAATATTACTATCCCATCCTAATGAGCCTATGAGTTGGATTTCAGATTTGCAGTCAGAATCAAGGACAACTCTTGCCTCAGAGACATTCAGCTCTACTGCGATGCAGACAAACATCACTCAGCAGGAGGCATTTGAGCCGTATTTTTAGCTTTCCCTCCCAATAGTCGTAGTCTAGATAATCTCATTCGAAAACAGTAGCTTTTGTGTAACAAGTATGGTGAGAACATATAGGCAGTACAGATTTACAGTGCTTATGTTATAGCTGGGGCCTGCCAGCATACACTGGAGTACGCTAAGTGGGGTCCACCTCGGCTTTTTGAGAAGACAACAGGCAGACTTCCTTATATTGTGGTACAGAGATCAGAATCCAGTAAAAACTAAGCAGTATTCATAACATTACTCATGCTTTCTCCCCGCTGACCCCTTGCTTTCATGCATGGGAATTCATACCTGAGGTTTGTCCATGAAGGCTTCTAGCTCGTGTATAGACCATGATGTCCAGCTCTCTGCTGGTGATTGCTGAGAAACATTGCTTTCTAGCAGGACCCCCTGAGATTTGCCATAGGATGTATAAATAGGATAACAATGTTACATATTTCCTTTGAAAAAGAGGAAAATGACTCATGAAATAGCCTGATTACTCACTGTAGCTGTTCCTTATTACTGCAGTTATGGATCAGCCTCAAGGCCAGGGTCCCATCTTCCTAATCATGGGCAATATAGGGCATACATACATGGGCAACTTGATTATTAAAGGGCACTTTGACTATGAACAAGCAGACACACAGGAAAGTTGTAAGGGCTCNACATTGCTTTCTAGCAGGACCCCCTGAGATTTGCCATAGGATGTATAAATAGGATAACAATGTTACATGTTTCCTTTGAAAAAGAGGAAAATGACTCATGAAATAGCCTGATTACACACTGTAGTTGTTCCTTATTACGGCGGTTATGGATCGACCTCAAGGCCAGGGTCCCATCTTCCTAATCATGGGCAATATAGGGCATACATACATGGGCAACTTGATTACTAAGGGGCACTTTCACTACTAAACCTAGATGAACAAGCAGACACACAGGAAAGTTTTAAGGGCTCAAGGAAATTTTGCTGGTAAGGATGCTAAGTAGAGATCACAGTCCACCGTGATCAAAGTCCTCGTCAGGTTTCCTGGAGGCATCATGGACTATATGTGCCCTCTCTCCTGTGCCCATGAAGAACAACCCTTGTAGCAGAGAGGAACTGGTGTGCAGAAGAGTGAGTGGAACAAATAATGTGGCTTTTTGTATTGCCTGTTATCTCTTCATTCATTCTTGACCAAACCAGTTCACTTCAGTCCTTCTCCTCACACTTCCACTAGTGTCTACATGCTGATTTCTGATTCATATCAGGCACATTTGGGGATGTAACAGTACACATGCGTAATATATTCTTAATATGTTATCTGCTACGTTTAAAACCAATAGGAAAGAATAAGTGAGTTTTAAAAAAACAATAATTACAATAAAGCAGGATTCAACCCAGAGCACTTCAATTTCCATGGTAGCTGGATTACAGAGACTCTGAACCTTGAAGAAACCAGTGGTGGTCAGTCAGGAACTGAATCTTCCTTACACTCCAAAGCAGTTATCCTACTTAATGCAGCTTATCAAGCCCCATATTTATTAACTGTAAGGACATTGCAGGCTTCATCATTTCTCAGAGAGAAGAAGGGGGTTGAAAGAGTTGGAGTTTGCAGTAGAGAGTCTGAAAGATTCTCACAAGCTAATAATGTTCTAGGACCAGCTACCACACTGTATAAAATGCTGTGGACCTTATCTTCTAGGATGTTATATAAGGCAACCAGACCTGAGGGAGATATTTTGTTATAAAGGGTGAAACAAAAACAATTAACAGTGGTACTTCTTATAAAATGAGAAGAAATTAAAAATAATCCATGTCTAGACCACCCTCTACAATTCTGTAGTTGAGCATTATTTGCATGAAGGGACAAGGAGATTCATCTTTCTTAGTTCCCCATGGTGAGTAATTCATTCATCAATTTTGGGTATGTATTTTAATGATGAACCTCCTCCCAGAGATGTCTGTCTATTCACTTTAGAAGCAGATCTAGCTCAGACTAGTTGTTTTAGGGGGTCTTTTCTGGGGGCAGTTAATGTTTGGCAGGGTAGATCCCAGGTTTTCCTAGCCCTTATTTCCAGGGTTAACCCAGGACCATTACACTAAGCACAAACATACAGCAAGAAACAGTGAACTTCAGAGTCAGAAGCTTATTACATCTTCTAGCATGATTTCTAAGCTGACAGTCCTGTCTTTGCTGCTTTAGAGACTTTTATTGATATCTGGTCTTTGCAGACAGTGATAGGACAAAAACAATGTTCTCAGTCTTACAGTTACTATGCTTTACTCAAAGGAATTATGTTTTTCCAGGTTTAAGTAAATAAAACAGGATTTGATCTACATATTTCACACACCGTTTATTTTCTACAACAGAGTGGAATTTTCAGATTAGAAACATAGCTAAAAAATACAGATTTTGTCATTCACATCCACAATCAGCAAGGAAACCTAGCAAAAGCTATTATATTTGTTACACAAGTGTATTAAATTATACAGTCAAATGACATATGTTATAACTATAAATAGTTTCCAAAATTCTTTTAGAAAAAAATATTATATTATTAATCATTTTCTGTTTATGTTAATGCACATCATAACACATGTGCACATAGAAGCATTCCTGAAATTATTCAACATTTTCACATCAGATAGACCCCCAAAGCCAGCAGAAATAATCTCGGAGAAAGATACTAGCAAGTTATGCAGCACTGGGCGATGTTGCCTTCAACATATTCACTTCAGTCAGTTTTTAAGAGTAAAAAACAAGAAACCTTTTAAACAGTCTCTTTTTAGCAGATTCTCGACTATTGTAAATTAGGCTCAGAGAATAAGTCGTTATTTGCAATTTATATTCACTAAACAACAAAACATTTAGGAAAAATACAGTACCTTTTCTTTATTTTCTAATAATTCAAAGCTATCTCTTGGGATATCAGGTTCAATTAAAGAGCATAGAGAACAGTTGAATCACTTTTAAGTATGTTTTATAACACATGGCTCTCTTCTGGTTTTTTGTTTTGTTTTATTTTGTTTTGCTTTCTGTGGTTCTTCAAAATATCTAGCTAGGAAAACTCTTAATATTTCAATGCAAATATTCTGTAATCATTCAGAACACAAAGCAGCAACCTTTTATGAATATTCCTAATTTCGAGCTCACAGGTAGTTCTGCTGAATGTATTGTTATGTGCACTTTAAAAAGCTGATCATCGTAATTTTTACCTTAAAAACAGAGTTTTTTACCCACAGCCCTTCAACAACAAGAACAAACAGTTAACCCCCTTTTTTTTTTGCTAACTAAAAAGTTAGAATATGTCAGAATTACTGTTATTATCTGGAAGCTTCATTTTATCTGCCTGGTACATATGCATGGCAGCACTGGCACAAAAAGATTCCAGGAAACTCTTTTTTACCACAAAGGAGGTGCCAAGAATCCAGCTCAACACTGGACATTTTGTAGCGTTTGCCCAACAGCTCTATGCACAACTGAGTACAATTTCTTATGAATATAGAAAATATACTCCTTTAAATAAATAAAGGATTATTAACTCTCTTTTACTTAGCAACTCAAAATCTTAGTTTTGAAAGTATCATATTTGAGAATTGACTTTAATAAAGTATACCAAAGCCAGAAGTCAGTGTGAGGAGTCAACTTAGAGAACGAAAGCAGCACAATAATGAAGATCTCTCTGAACCGTCACATTGTTCTTTTTATTTGTTTGTTTGTTTGTTTTTTCAAAATAAGGGTTATGTGAACTCATCTTTCACTGACTCCCCACAGTTTTGCTTTGAATTTAAAGGAAAGATGGTGAAGAACCAAAGGTTGCAAAAATAGATAAATAAATAAATAGATAAATAGATAAATAAATAAATAAAAGATCTTCAGAACTGACGTAACTCAGCATAACACATGCAGAAATATCTGTCTGAATTTGCTTCAAATCTAAAACCATAAGAGTTTAAAGTGGATAAAAAACATTCAGTTTAAAAGTAACCAAGTCAGTAACTAACAATGGCATTTCAAAGTACGTTTTTCACTCTTTGGTCAAAATGTGGTGAGAAAAAAAAAAGAAAAAAAAAAAACATATTTCCTGAAACTCTTTTCCAAACAGCCAGAAGTGCAAAACACAGATGGGACAGTGAACAAGAAGCACATACCATGTATGTGTGTTTGGGGAACTATCAAGCCGTTGAGGACCAGTGGGTTTATCCAGATGACCTAGTTGAGGAAAACACAGATGTCGACTTTATAGGCTTTTGGTTGGCCCCACAAATCACCATCTTTCCTGGTTAACTCCACAGTGAACTTAGCTTGATCTGATTTGTCTGCACCTGAATTAGTGCATATCGCAACCGGCTAGGAGAGAGACACCTGGAGCCAAGACTCCAGCATCCACTCTTAATATTTCTAAGGGATGTTACATCAGTGTAGCTCAGATCTGCTCCCGTGAGCTGGCTACTTCAGCAGTTGGAGCACGCCGTGTGTGCCTGGTGCAGGAGCTCGTCTTCCTCCATAAGGAGGTGTTACTCACATTCAGAAGAAAGCTGGGTCATGTGCTTGGAGACCACTGTGGTATGAACCACATGGTAAAGCCAGATCAAAATTCCCAATCTGGACTAAAGCGCTAGGCAGAGACACCCATCACAGGGCCTGCCAGAAGACTGGGAGCAAGCAAGGAAATACTGTGACATGAACGTACTCTTTGGCTTTTAACTTTATATCCTCTGAATCATACTTAATAAATTGCCTAATGCAGTTGAAACAAGATGCTGTGACCTTTTTGATGGATGTGTGGGGGAATGAAGATTGATTTCATGCTTCTGGAAGCTTTTGACACACTGGCCTGGAATCAAATAGGCGCATAAGCGTCTAAGCTCTTTTTCTGATGACCCAGACATTAAAAAAATGATATAACAAGTGATGTCTACTCATGAGGCAGTGGATGTCCAAGCCCACCTGCAGAGCCCGGCTGCCAGGTAGGGCCAAAAGCACCAGGGGCTGAAAGTACTAGTGGAGAGAGGAACGGGAGTAATTTAGTACGCGAGGTTCCCCAAATGACGAGGTGGGAAAGAAATCTTCCTATGAGTATGTAAAGTGCTGATTTTAGGGCTGAAAACTTAGCTCCGGGACACTTTCCACTTTCAGACCGCCCTGCAAAATGGGTGGTGAAAAGGAAAATAAATAAATAAATAAACAAAAAGAAAAGGAAAAAGCGGAATGGCTCCGTGTCTCCTGTCCCGGCCCCGCTCGCAGCCCGGTCGCCTGGTGCCATCTAGTGACCGGCGCTGTCACGCCCGGCCCGGCTCAGTTCGGTTCGGTCCGGCTCAGTTCGGCTCGGTTCGGCATGGCCCATTTGAAGCCAAAGGGCCTCTCGAGGCCCGCAGCAGTGGTCTCAGTTTGCTCCGTAAGGCCACCCAGGTAGCACGGGTTCCTGGCCGGGCTCATCTAGTTGCCTCTCACATCTCATCTCTCAGAGCCAGCTCAAACTCCTGCACTGCAGGGATGGAGAAGGAAAAAGGGGAAAGCCACAAAATCAAGTCACATCTGTGTGAAAAATGTGTCCAATTCCTGGACAACTACATCTGTAATTCCTATCCAAATCAATGAACAACACTTACTACTGGGAGGGGGGAAAAAAGTGGCAAGAGCGCCCAAAACCAGATAGCAAGCAAGATAGGCAGGCAAGTCTAGAAAAATTAAAAGAGGTCCCCAAAATAACCTTTATCTCCCTAAAAACATACATGCAAACATCCCTTAGAAACAAAGTGGCAGGGGACAAAGGCAAGACACTCCAGCTTCTTATTTAGCAGCTAGATAATGTGATTAGCTGGCGGTCACAGAGTCTCTGCAGAGCCAGAGATAACGAGGCTCAGAACAATTACACAAATTACTACGGCCCAGGACTTCAGGTGGAAGTGTGGGAGTCAGACATGGTAGTAGAAAGTGTTTATCTGCAAGGGTACAACAACACGTTCACATCGCTCTGGCTATGCCTGTTTCTCATACAGGCACGCTTCCAAAGACAAGCTCTTCTTACTGGAGTTCTTGACCACATTTATAGCATGCTGAGTGATACAGAAATCAAAATACAGTCAATCAAAACCATCCCAAACCTGTGAGCCAGGCTCTTGGGACAAGCCTAAAAATAATGAGACATTAGTAGGGGACTTCAGTTGTTCAACTGTCTAGGATTTTATGTTGGTAGGATTTACATTTTCAAAGCACAGTTCAGCTTTTATTGACTTTTAAATGAAGCATTGGATTCTCCTGTATTCGTGTGATGGGAGGAGCTGTGTTTTGGGGTTTTTTTTAAGGAAAAAATCTTCAAAACCAGAGTTTATAATAATGAGTTTTATTTAAAACTTCAGGGCAATAAAGTTAATTAATTTTAAGCTTTATAGGATTTTAAAATTGTCAGTCCATTACTGCTCAAACTCAGGAAATCCTTTAAGCTTATTCTTGTATAAACACCAAAATAGCCACACTTCACAGTAATTTTCAACAAAGTTTTATAACATTTTCTGTTTGCCTGGCTGTCAGCAATGAGCATTCATCCAGCAGCAGGCAAATACATTAGAGAAGAAGGCAAAATTAGAGAGTCATGGAGAACTGAGAACTCAGCAGCTGTTTCCCCTTGAATTATCTACTTAGGAGCCCCTTCTCTGCACGCTTGACATGGGAACAAAAGCGGCTGCCTTCCCTCCTCCCAGCCGTGGCTGACAGCCTATGACAGACTATCTGGCAGATCTGCAGATCCATTACTGGCTTCCTGGGAAGGCTCAGGAGACATATACGATGCCACTTCCAGGCAGGGTCCTACACCTGCTAGAAGCCTGGATAATTCCCATTCGGGATCCTCTGTGAAATGCCCGCTTGGGGTTTCTGTATGTTTTATTTAGTATTTTCACGTCAAGTTGCTCAAATGTCTGTACAAGGACATGAAGCATGTCTCTGTCTCTTGAGGGACGCATCTCCCGAGACTACCATTCAGGGCCCTTCAAACTGTCCTGTCTTTCATGCACAGCTCATCTCTCGGCTGCTGATGAAGGGTGACCTCTTTTGGCACTTTCTCTCTCTGATCTGGACAACCTTGGAGTACGCATGAGTTCACTTCCTGGAGCTCTCCATCCTGATTGACACTTCGTTGCGTCAACTGGATCCTCCCCTTGAGATATGAAGGCTTTGTCACACATTGACAAACCCTATTGTTCAGCAAAGCAACCTGAGTTTTGGGATATGAAAGATATGACTTGTCTTGGCCGGCATAATTAGCATGAGCAACGTTTTTTCTGCATAAAACTCTGCTTTATATTCAAAGGGTTTTTTTTTTCCAAAGCAGCAAACATGTGCTCCACCATTTTGTGCCCTTGGCTTTGAAAAGGAAGAAGAGTCTTTTAGGTGCAATGTCACTTTGTTGTTTTTAAAATCTGCTTTGTAAGTACATAGAGAGAGGTGGACCAAAGTCTTGTAATGTTGTACATTCATGAATACTGCCCAAGGAAAGGTATTCACTTGAGAAGATTGAGAGAACAATGCAACATGTGAAACAATAGTCATTAGTGACCAGAGGACATGATAGAGTTATTTGAAAGAAGTTAAGCTCGCTTTTTTTTTTCATTTTTAATAACCTGAGAGACCTGCATGCAAAAAACAAAGGGACATCTCATGTGGTTCATCTTGCTTTGCCCTGCGATGATGTTTCGTCTCTGCAGCAGAAATCAAAAGTGTGACTGGGAATTTAAATAGAAGGCATCTTCCCTGGTTGTCCACAGGAAGACATAGCTGGTCTTGCAGAGAGACAAGAGCCTGATGGTAAAACAGCTTATGCAGCTGCATTTGCCCTACCTGGCGAAGTTGGACTTCTGTCATATCCACAGCTAAGTATCAGGTAGAATAGCAAGTGATATGCTGGAAAAGATGGATGTTGCTTCTCCAGATATATCTACATTCAGTAGAGCGCATATATATATACATATGAACATATACAAAAAGACTTAGCACTTACTGTCCTTAGCAGACAGCTAACTCTAGCAAGGACCTGAGAGGAGGATATTCAGTTGAGTACTTTCGGGTCCAACTAAATAGTAACACAAAAGTGCACCTTAATACTATATCAATCCATATAGTCTTTTTTTTTTCTTTTTTTTTTTGTTTTTAAGAGGGTTTCAGTCTTAACAGTAGAGATTCGGAAAGGAATATCTAGGCTTACATTTCCAGAAGTACTTCTGATTTTGGGCGGCTCAGCTTTTAGTGTTTTTGCATGAGCAAGAAAGAGACTCTTGAGGCAGACACTCAAAACTGACTGTGAATGCAGAGTCACCATCACACTCAGCTGATCTGTCTGTTCTCATGATTAACTTAGCACCAAACTCTGCTGGTTTTAGACATCCTGAAACATACTGCCCCAGCAAAAGAGCCCACTTAAAACTGATTCCAGCTCAGGGAATGAATTATGTATAAAAAACCCAGTAGTCTCAACCCAACTATTCTCTGCCAGCAAATGAGGGGAGTTAAAGTTCATCTCCAACTTGGGCTGCAACATTCTCCTCAAACAGATCACCCCAGGGACATCTTGACTTCTTTTTACCTTTCTTTCGTGTATGTTTTTCATGTTCAGATGAAATGTCAGTCTCCTATTTTAAGCTGCAGTTTATGCAAGATGAAGCTTTCAGTTAACCACACAACATTTGAAAAGGCAGCATCGAGGAGGATTCCAGGTTCTCGTCCTAGATGCCCCCCTCACTTATTTAATCAAGTCTGTAAAAAGAAAGTTCACAATGTGATAACTATGTTCATTTTGGTCACACCCCACCCAACCATATGCTGTTGTTTTTTAGCACACATGGAATTTTTGCGCTCCGGCAATATGTTGGAGCTTTTGGGGTTTTAAGTGCTGAAATTAAATTACTTCTGGTGTGAAAATTGAAACCACCTCCAGAAACATGCAAGAATTTCTGAAGTTGTTGCATTTTCCACAATATTTTGGGTGTGGATTAGAGGAGGTTCAACTTTTCCTCTCTTAGATGAGCTTACACTGCAGAGATACTTCAGCTGACTCACTTAGGACACATCTAAGCAGCATATTGCAGTGCTGCATCAACATGGTGTTGCTTTAGAGATAATTAGTGTTACTGAAGGCAAGCATTGTGCAATGCAGAAAAACCTGAAGAAGCAGTAGCATAGCAACATTTTGCTCAAGATCGTTTGATTAAAACATACAAAAAGAAAGCATCTAGAAGTTGCCTATTTAAATACCCTGAATTCTATGTTTGTTTTGCATAAATATGGTATTTTATTATATGAAAGTGTCAAACAAAAGTACATTTTTTCAGTGGATTATTGCATCATCCATAGCTTAAAAATCCTTATATGTTTCAAAGAACTAAAGAAGTAAGAAGCAGAACTAGTACTGCAATTCACTCCTCCTTCAAATGCAAAGGTTTGAGCACCCAGTCCATGTGACAATCCATTCTTTGTGGCAAAGCGGCTGGCATCAGGGAATCATTAAGGTTGGAAGGGACCTTCAGAGATTATCTAGTACAATCCGCAAACATATTTAGCTTAAAGTTATTAATTCCTCCTCAGTGAGAACTGCTGGAAACTGGGAGTTTACAAAATCAGATTTAAGTATCTGCTTTTTTTATATATTCTGCATAGGTCGATAAGAGGAGAAATTACTGAGTTATAGAACTTGTGCTTCTAGTACTGGTATATGTTTGTGCTCTTGGCCCTGACAAAACCCAGGGTCCCATTATACCAACCACTTCTCAAGCTTATACAGAGATGGCCCTTCAGTCTAAGCCATCACAAAACTGAGCCCCACAGGCTTCCCTTGCAGACATAATTTACGTTCTGCTCTCAACCCCACATAGCGACCCTCAGAAGCTACCTAGATTGTAAGTAGTCAGGATGGGTGTTGTAATTATATTTTTTATTGATATTTTATCCCTTATTTTTAGTATGTTATTATTTATTAGCATTTTTCCCCAGTTGCCACCTTGACAACACACCGTAGTGTAAAAAAGAATACTTTTAAAGTAACCAGTGGGAATTCCCTTGAAATCCTTCAAAAAGCAGCAAGGGAAAGAAGATATGAGTTCAAAAAAAATAAGCCTGAATGCAGGGGTTGGCGAGGGAGGGTTCAATAACTGGTATGGCGCAAATCTAAATCTTTGACACTGCTGGCATTGCACCATTTAAGGAATCAGCAATAAGCAAAAACATTTCATGGGAGCTTCCAATAAGAATTCCAAACTGAATCTCATTTTCACTGCATTTGGATCCCTTCTGTCTTTCTTTTCATGATGGTTTAGGCACTGAAGCCTTCCTAGCCTCAAAAAACACTTTCCAAAAGCTTATTTTGATTTGGGAATGCTTGCACATCAATGACAGTGAAATTAAGAATTATTGTCAGCCAAATTTCCATATGCCGCACTGAGTTAAAAAAGTACAGAATCCATTTGCAGTTCATAGACAAATTGTGAACTGAAAAAAAAAAAAAAAGAAAAATACTTTGTGAGTGTCGGGAGCTATTCGTTTACACTAACTCAAAATACTTAAGAGTAGATAAAAGAAGGCACCATTTTCACAATCTCTGTAAAAAAGGCAATACATTTCAGGTAGAACTTCTGTCACACTCTTCGGAGCATGATTCTTTTTAAAGCAATAAATAAACACTTTTATCTCCAAAACAAATATTAAGCCAAAGCTTCTTCACAGAAGACCAGATACCATATAGCTCCTTCTGTAAATCTCAAATATCTAGAACTGCATATTTTTTACAACAAAGAATCACATCAGCTTCAACTGGTATCCCACTATCATCATGGAGCAGGGGGAATCAGTGTGCAGCTCCAGGCAGGTTGGTAGCATTTGCTCAGAAGGGTCAGGAAAATTCTGGCATCCTGTTCAAAGTCCAAGAAAACACATGCATGGATTTGAAGATTTTATTTATTTTTTTTCCCAAGCCCTGAAACATTATTTTATGGGGTTCTAAATATAAATGTTTATTATGATTTGCAGTTTCAAGTAAGCAGCATTCTGCACTGGCGTGCTGCAGAGCCAAAGGAAGGCCTATTGATGATGTGGCATATCTTCCCTCCATTTGAACATTCAGAAGCACCTTCGAACAATTAGGCATAAGACTATATTTCCTAAATTTGCATAAAATGAGAATTACACAGATGGACAACACATGCTTCCCATAAGTCCAGTGTGAAAATTACTCTATCACTTGTCGTTGTACCCAATCTTTCCACATTTCTGGCAATTCACATCTTAAACAAACAAGAATTGTGACAAGCAAAACAGATGGTCTCTCCTCCTCCTTCCTAAAAAGTTCCAAAGGCTCATTTCCCAAAATTCTTGCTTTATAATGATACTGTTCTACTTGTCACAGCAGTTTTGAAAGAACTTTCAGTAACACACAAATAGCAGGTCCCAGCCTCGTTCACACTGAGGTCCTGCCCAGCAGTGCAAAGGATCTACACAAGGATTGCAGTAAAGCTCCCCAATCTTCTAGGTGAATTTAAAGATGTGTCAGCCAAGCCATTTAAAGCACGCTGGCTTTATAAAGACTAAGTATGCACATTCTGTCCCCTTCTCCATCCGTAAATGAGACTATTAATTGACATTTTGCATCAGCTCATTATTCATTGTGGGAGCTTTAACAAGACTGCCTATTTGCTAAGGAAAGAACGTCCCACAATGAAGGCACTTCCTAACCAGTGCCTCATAGACCTCTTAATTAGGAGTGTTTGCAATGGGTATAGAGCTAAGAACACCTTTATGTGCCACTGTGGCCCTAGAGCATATCAACCGTCATGTACTTCTTTCCTCTCCACTCCGTGTGGTCTTCTGATCAAATGCATCAGCTAGGCTCCAGGCATCCACCTCCTGCTGTGCAGTATTTGGAAAGATGTTACAGACAACTACATCTTACACAGATTACGAAAACATGGACCACCACATGCCAGCAACTTATGAACGGAGTGATGCTGGGCAAAATATGTCAAATATTCAGAAATCTTTGAAGAACACATGAACAGAACCTTCAAAACAGAATGAAAGGTAAGTAATGGCAATATACAAGAGGCTGAAACAATATGACCGAGAACATAACCTGGTTCTGTCTCTAAGCAACGCAGCCTGAAACAGCAACTCCTTATTTCTTAAGAAACAAGTATTCATAAACAATACAGCTGTCCTCGAATCATGCCAGGAACCTCCTCAGTCTTTGCAATATCATTGCAGAGTTTCTCTCAGCCTATAAAGCGATGTGAATACATTTTGTAGGCATCCAAATAAATCAGACTTACAGGAAAAGCAACTTCCATATATTTTCAGTGCTCGAGTTGAAGCTGTTCCGCTATGCAAAGAAAAGGGAAATCAAAATTCAGTGAGCCAGAAAGACAGAATATGAGCAAGCAGAAGTAAGAAGTCATTGGTTATGGTGTTTCTGCAGGGATAGTAAGTCAGGCCCCATCAACAGCAGACATGAACCTGGTTCTCCTACTTGCTGCGTGTGTTCTCTCACCACAAGTCTGTTCCAGAAAAGGTGAGCATCATTGCCATCACTTTAAAAGAAAGCAACTGTCACCCACATTTTGAGAGAAGTCTGATCCAGTTGGCCTGTATCATGGAGTCTCTGAAAACACCTACTTAAGGAGCCCTTTAGCCAAGTTAGAGGGAAGATAATCTATTTTCTAAACGCCCAGAGGGAAGTAAATCTATTTACTAAACACCATAAAGAATTGGGCATGACCAAGAGGCTGGCAGTGGCCCTCATCAGGCAGAGAGGCAGCTCTGGGACTCTCCTGGTAGCAGTTTGGCAAGTGTTTTTTCCAGACTTCAGTTTCAGGCTTATGTGCCTCCTGGGCTGTCTTAGGTGTCCCACTCCATCTCTAACACTTGCTTAGAGGCAGTGTATTGAATTCTCTACTCAGAGACGAAAGGAAGCTGCATATCCTGTATTAAAGCCATGGCAAGCTTTGTGTTTGAGACTGCATGCTGCTACCACAGAGAACACTCTTCCTTTTACACTGTGAGTTCGCATCTTGCCTCCTATAGACTCAGAAATGTGGGATTTTATTTTTAGTAAGGGTTGTACACATAATCTGAGTATGAAAAGCACACAGTAAAAATGCATACTTAATGCAGAGTATATTGAATAAGAGGCAGAGCGCTAGTAAAAGTTTTCTTGTATTTGTAGGCCACCCAAAGTCGCTGTGAAGTGAGATCCATAATTAACTGTCTGGGTAGCACCTAAGGCTGTTTTTCTCATTGCAAAGAAACAGAGAGTACACAGGTTCTTACTAATGATCAGGATCTGCCACTCTCATTTACCCCAAATGTTATTTCACTTCCCAAATTGTCTCTTTAGTTTTAGTTGACCAGGTCAAGACATCATTAAATTAAGCTGAGCAGTAATTTATGCCAAAATAGTCCCACTGGTATTACTGGACTATTTCTAGAATAAATTGTTATTCATATTTATCTCTGCTACTGTTCCATTCTCCCAAACAAGAAGAATAGAGAAGTCACATCATATTAAAATGCACAACAAAGACAAGGAGCCTTTTCTGAAATGTTTATAAAACTACTTTTATTTAAATATATTGAATAAATATCACTGTCTAGAGAGCGTAAATATATATCTATAGCAATAGGTCAAGGTAGATCTACTTTGTATGTAATTTCAATTTTTACAATCTTTTAGTTCTTCCAATATCTATTGGATATCTACTGTCATATAAATAGCCACCACTATATAAACAAAAGAGAAGATTCCACATTTGTACTTAAGATTGTCTTACTATTCAAAAAATAATATAGGTCATTTTAACATATTCTTGTTTATGAAAAGATCCTAGAGTGTAACTGCCACTGCACCTGGCAATATAACCTGATCCTCTTGTGAAGTTATCATGAAAATCTCATTCAGTCTCCAGCCCACCCAGCTTGATGGACTTTCTGCTTTGCATTTACAGTAAAACTATATATTGCAGAATCGGGACAAACTGTTCCTCTGCTTCAGCTGATTTGAAAACAGTCAAGGCATCTCTGTAGCACTCTAGAGAACAGACATTTTCTAGGCATGCAAATTATTCTAAATATGAACAATGTTTTTCTGATGAGAAGCCTCTTCCTAGGTCTATGGCCAAAACAAGAACGCATTTATGTGTCATAAATGCTCCTGGATATCGAAGAGTGAACAAGATAGAAAAAATTGTTAGTAAATTATATTAACTATAAATTATAAGTAAACTCTATTTTATATAGTTTATCTGCTGAGCAGCTCCTGATAGGAACTTGGATCCCTTCTTTATCACCAGGTGCAAGAGGAATCTAGTGGAAGCAGGAAGCGCATAATTACTATGCACAAATTAAAGGTACCAGTGCACAACCTCTGCCTTTTGACAAAAAAATATTTCTGAAGTGGGATTTTGTAGGCAAAAAGCAGGGAGCCACAGAAACATCCCGTCCATTTGCCATGATACCTTCTGATAACCAAAACTGCTAATGCGAGAGCATCCTTGCTAGCTTCAGAGTTCCACATCTCTCCGTATGTGTGGCGGGACCTGCCTGGCTTGTAGTGACTTGAGGACATTGCATTGTGGAGAAACAGTATAGGCTAAGTTCTTCAAAACTAGCCCCCTCAGTCTGGCAAATTTTCGTTTGCAGCCACCCCCAGCAGCCATTCTAAACTGCCAGGTGGCTCCGTCTTGCCAGCGAGATGGTTTGGCAGAGATTTTGAAATGAAGCAATTCACAGTGAAAATCATCTGCCCTTTCCAAACAGCACTGTCTAAAACACTTGATTAGATTTCAATCCAAAATAGATATTTTTTGATTCAAACCATGGGACTGCAAAATAAGTCATTTTTGTCCTATCCTGTCCGGTTGATTCTCCCTCTTCGCAGTATTTCTATATGTTATCTTTGCTCAGGTTTGGTCTATGTGGAAACTGGCAGGATATGCTGTAAGTAGGAATCATATTTTGGTAAATAGGAAATTATATGTTAATAAAACTCTTTTGAGATAGAATATCCTTTGGCTTTCAGATTTCTTCCATGTGGTATCTCATCTTCAGCAGTAATATTTATAAAAAAATAAAAAAAAGGTAGTGACTGCTAACAAAGTTATTTTTCATTATAAAATATTGACTAGTGAAAAGTGAAACTCAGCTAGTTTTATAAATCTTCTGAGTTAGAAAGATTTCCAGTCTTGAAATCATTCTAAGATCCTATTTCTGTGTTTTTTAGTACCACATCATTTTATTCTCGTGCTGAAGACAGCTTTTCATTTGAGAACTTGATTTGATTTACACACAATCAAGTTAAAGAGTTAAAAAAGTCAACATCAAAACACATTTTAATTGACCTGGCATCACTGCCTTTGCTTGGTTTTCTGGGTTAATTTGTTGTTGAGAGCATTGAATGGAAGTTGGTTAAAACTTTAAAAAGTATAACTTCTCATCCTGCTTTAAACTCTGAAAAATGTCAAAAACCTTCACTGCATGAAGGAGCAATTTCCTAGGCAGTTCTAGGTTAGCACACAGTAGAGACATGCAGAATTATTTTGTTGAAGGAGACGAGCTTGGAGGGAAATGTAGCTCTGATCATTCCTGACATTCCTTTGAGAGAGGAAATCTCAGGAGCAGCTCAGATGTATTCAGAGGATCTGGGATGGTCTTTTGCCACCTTTCTTCTCTCCTAAGGAGAAGTATCTCCTGTGCATTTGTCAAACTACACTCTTGTTATCCCACCCTGCTGCCACTGCATACACCTGCATAGGCAGCCAGCTGGGTAGGTGAGACATATCATATATATATATATATATATATGTTTGCATATCATCATTTTGTCTCTGCCTTTGTACATGCTGGCATTGCATTGCTGTGAGGCATGGTGACAAGGGCAAAGAAAATCTTCAGGGCAGACCTGCTGCATTCCTGTCCTGCAGCCACCAGCTGACCTTCTGCGTCATCTCAGAGGAGGCCGCTTCAGCTCCTTTACTCAACTACCTGCCCATGCAACAGGGCTAACCATGGCTAGCGGATTCGCTGTAGACCAAGTCTAATTCATGCTGCAAACCTTGGTGCAGAACATCAGAGATGTACAAGGCTCTTCCCGTGCTACAAGGCAAAAAGCATAATTAGTTGAACATCACCATCATAGCTTTCACAATCACTACAACACTGAAAAAACATCTTCCTAGCTATTTCAAGGTCAGCAGAGAGCTCTCTGGGCTTGTCCTCTTGTATAACAGTTTGTATTTTTTTTTTCCCCAGTGATTCCTCCAACAAACCTTCTGTGGTTTAGATGTAATAATTCTCACCTTATGTGACTCATGCTTTTCAAGTGGAGATGTGGTCTTCTGTCCACAGGCAATATATCTGCCTGTTTAAGTTCTCCTTTGAGATTTCTTTGGAGCAATCCAGAGAGACCAGCAGTCCCTCGATTAAATTGATTAGAGCTTATTGTACTCACTCCTTCAGTGATATGCATTCCTTTCTCTTTCTCCAAAGGGCCGACTGCCTCCTCTCACAAAGGCAACCCTGCAGAAAGCAGCAGAACTTCACGTCCTGTGGGATCAGGTGGTGGTAGTGGGAGGGTCGAGACGGAGATTTTGCCTACCGATGATATAAGTGTGCCAGCCTCTGGGTAGTGTCTGAATCACCTTTTCCAGGTTGCATCAAAATCTTGAGCTAAACCTCAGTGGAGATAGTGGGTGACCAGAATCAAAAGACATCTCCATACATGTCTTACCGAGTTCTGCTTACCTCAACCGAAAAAAAAAAAAAAAAAAAAGCTTTCAGGTTATTAGATCTATGACTAGCTGCTGAAAACAGATCTGATCCTGTGCCATCAGGTACTGTAATTAATTTTCAGATACTGATTTTGACCTACAGAAATCTATGTAATCTGCCTTTTCCCTTGAATCACTGTTTTTCATTCCATTTCACCACTGCGAGCACAGCAGACAGTAGAGATGCATGAGCATGAGAGATGCAGAAATGCACCACCCCAGTCAGAAGACGGGAGAGGAGACAAGGCTTTCTCCAGTAAGGTCCTGTTTGTGTAATTCAATTTTCTATTTCTCAAATGATCAATCTGTCAGTTTTAAGACTTATGGTTTGCTTCAGCTCTCCCCTCTGTGGAGGAGAGAGAAGCTAGATAGCTCTATGTAGCAGGAGAGTCGGTCTGCTTTGCAGATTGCGCAGGCTATTTTGGACTCTATCTTGCACTAACAAGCAGATCTTTTACAAAACATGTCAAGTCAAAACATATGCTCGGTTACAGAGCAGGGGGTCACAGGAGAACCCTAATGAAAATACACCAAGTCTTCAGGTGGGGGCCAACTTATTTGAAAGCCTTTCCTGTTACAGAACTAGATCTGCAGTCTGACAGTATTTCTCCTCTCCTCTCCTCTCCTCTCCTCTCCTCTCCTCTCCTCTCCCCTCATTTTATCTAGTTGCTCTGAAACCCCTCCACTCCCTTACCCGTCTGTCCGTTTTTTTTATTGTCCACGTGTTCTCATTCCCAGCCCGACCAATCCTTTTTCAATGNCTCTCCTCTCCTCTCCTCTCCTCTCCTTTTATCTTGTAGCTCTGAAACCCCTAAACTCACTAAACCGACTGTAAGTTTTATTATTTGTCACAGTGTTCTCATGCCAAGCCAGGCCATTCCTTCTTGAATGAAAATTCTAGATTTTTGTTATTAGAGCCTCATTATGGCAACTTACTCATACTTCTTGGAGGCAGTTTGCCTTAGTGGGCAATTTTGTAAGTGATCAGATTTACGGTGAGCCAAAATGTGATGAAGACACTGCATAAAGCAGGATAAAATTGAAAGTCTGCAATTCTAGAACAGCCTCATTTTGTGTTTGATAGATGAGGAAAAGAAGAAAGGCAGAAAGATCCCTGCAGAAGAAAGCTGTGTTGGTAGCATTTGTACTCACTGGACAGGAAATCAGCCCGCAGACAATTCTTAGGAAGGCAGAAGCTGTCTTCTCACAATCAGGTTGTGAGATTAAAAATCATGTTAAAAGAAAATTAAAGCTAGAAAAAACAAGCACTCTGGGAAGAAAGTTGCTGTTCAAATTGTATTCAATTGCTTTGCGTGTAAGCACTGTGCAATGAAATACTCTGCTACACGAGCATGGCATGGCCATAACCTGGCATCCCAGGTCTATGCAGAGTGCAGGACAGCTGATATGCACACTCTTATTCAACCTTTCTGCACATTTTTTTTTAAAGGATGACTCGGGCATTATTTGTCCAAATTTTTACCAAGTCTGAAGTTATTCATCACCTCCTGGAAGCATCTGTGATGACATCATTTTCACAGCACATGATCTATAGTCATAATGAATTTCCCTCATCAGTATGGCCCTGCACTGAGGACAAGGACACTTTGCAGAAATATTAGGGTCCATCGCATTTGATTATCCTTTAATACAATTTGAGACAGGTGATTTTCCAGAGTATTTAGCATTGTGCAATATACTATAGCAAAGAAAGGATAATTTGGATGTGTTTGCTCATACAGCGGGGTGTTTTAGCTCTATAGCCAAGATGGAGATCCCACCTTGTTGTCCAAGTGACATTCCTTAGGTGAGAGCTTTCCTGAAATGCAGCAGGGACTGCTATAATTGTGTGTCTTCATATCAACGTACTTCCAAATAGTCCTCACTTCAATGTTTTTCCNGTTTTAGCTCTATAGCCAAGATGGAGATCCCACCTTGTTGTCCAAGTGACATTCCTTAGGTGAGAGTTTTCCTGAAATGCAGCAGGACTGCTATAACTGTGTGTTTTCATATCAACATACTTCCAAATAGTCCTCACTTCAGTGTTTTTCCTCTATAGTTGCAAGAGCTGAAAGTGCAGAAGAAGGACATATACCAGCAAAGAACTTAGGGCTTTTTTAAATCAACCGAACAACAAGAGATTCACCCACCAGCTCCCAGCAAGCCTTTCCAGCACAGGTGAGTATCTTCAGGACATAACAGAGCCAGTCACCAAACCGGGACAGGCTCCCTCATCTCACAGTCCCAGAATAATCCTAGTAGTCTAGGGTCCTTTTCTGCTGCTGAGGAAAACCGAACAGCAGGAAGCAGCAACACCAAAAATATCGCTTGAACTTGCTGCATAACTTATCAATAAAATACAACTGCCTCTTTATTAACTGACCAGCGAGCTAGTACTGTGCCAATACTTTGCATAACAAGACACAGCTCTTTTGCAACACATATTGCAAAGAAAAACTTTCTTCCAGCGAGCTAGTACTGTGCCAATACTTTGCATAAAGACACAGCTCTTTCGCAGCACATATTGCAAAGGAAAACTTTCTTTTTTTTCCAGCAAGCTCAGATTTCTTCTCTTTCAGGCTCTGAGATGGAATTTGATCTATTAGATGTTGAGCATCTTCTTTGAGTTAAACCAGGGCCAGGAAGATTCGACATAACTTTTGTTTTTTTCAGGGCTGCAGGATCAAGGGAAAAGGCAAAACATGCTGGATGTCAAAAGCTTGTTCCGTGTCTGACACTTAGTGGGCAAAATCTAGTACTGCAGCTTCGATCAGACAAGCAATCAGTTCTGCCTCAAAGCAGCCCAGTTCAAAGGTGACCCACTCTGTTTGGCACACCAATAGAAATATAAAAGGTTTTTATTAATTTACTAGGTTGTTAGCATGAGTTTTAAAGCTGTGGGATAAAACCTAGGCTTACAATAGAAAGAAACTGAATAGAAGGTAGAGCATCAAAACACAAATTTAGCATAAACTTAGTTATTTCAGAGCTAATTAAAGCATTTCTGTTTGATCATAAGCTATTAAGACATAGAGTTTCTTAGTTTTGTGCCTTGAAAAATGACAACCACACTGCTGACATATTTTAATAAAACTCTGTGATGGTTGAAGCCTACTATTTTTTCAAACAAATTAAAGGAAAAAAAGTATGAAAATGTGAAGTTAAGTCCTCCCCAAAGCATTATCTACATGCAAAAGTTGAAGTCAGATTAATTCAAAATAAATTTTGAATAAAAAACAGGTATAATCAAGACTTACTAATAGATTTCATCAAAATATTTAGCTTGCTGCAATAGAAACCAAAATGTCACCATGTACTACTTCTTCAGGGTATGCACTGAAATCTACTCTAGCATAAAATGATGGAAAAGAATGTTTTAAGATATAAAACAAATAAAGACATCCACAAAGGCCTCTCATGGCATAGCAATAGAACTATTTGGAGTTATCTACAGACATACATTTGTATCTACAGACATTCATTCAAGACTCTGAAGACCAGATAGAGATGACAGAGAGGAAAAGCTCATCTTCTGGGAGCAATATCTGTGTTGCTGTATTAGCTACAAAAACTGGTGTGATTTAACCCCTGTAGCCCTGGTGAGTAACCGTGGCTGGTGTGGTGAGGATCAGAGGGACAGGCTCTATCCCACAGGTTCATGATCTCCTATTAACTCCTCCAAGGAAAAAGCAGCACAGAGTACAAATACTCTCTAATGGCACTTTACGAGCAGGGATTATAAACCCTTCAAGGCAAAATAAACCCAGGAGCTTGCAACTGAACATGCACAGCAAGGAATTTGATCAGAGCTATAAATGGTTGCTGAAGAGTGACATTCTAATAAAACCATAGGAAGTATTGAAAAGGAGGTCTACATCAGAGATAACTCTGGTCTCATTGATTTTGTGGCCCAGAATATTCTGAATTACCTTCAGGATGTTGATGGCTGGAACCCAAGACAAGTATATGTCACAAATTTCATATATCAGTTCAAAAAAATCCATATTTCTGTGAGCAACAGGAACTTTTGTAGCTCAGAAATGCTGGTCATGGCATTTTCAGTAGAAACAAATATACTATATATGCTGGAAGACACCAAGTTGAACATGAGCCACAAATACACCCTCATGGCAAAGAAGGCCAACAGCCTCCTGGGCTGCTTTAAGAAAAGCATTATCAGCAGGACAAGGGAGGTGATCCTTCCCCTACTCTTGGTCCTGGTGAAACCCATCTGTAGTGCTGTGCCCAGTTCTGGGCTCCCCAGAACGAGAGAGACATGGATTTACTGGAACAACTCTAGCAAAGGGCCACAAAGATGATTAAGGCATTGGAACATACAAAATACTAGGAAAAGCTGACCCAGCTAGGACTGTTCAGCCTGGAGAAGAGAAGGCTCACAGGAATCTTACCAACTTGTATTAACACCTGAAGGAGGGAATTACAGAAGGCAGGGCCAGGCTCCCCTCAGCAGTGCCTATTGACATGAAAAGAGGCAGTGGGCACAGATGGAAATACAGAAATTCCACTTAAAAGGAGCAAATCTTATTTACTTCATCTGTTCTCTCATCCTGCAAAATGTGGCTCTAGCTTCATTCACTCTGACTTAATACAATTCTATTGTAATTACAGTGCACTTGAAAGGCACTTAATCAATCTCAGAACAAAAACAAATTATAAGAGGTGCTGGAAAAAGAATTGTTCTTCCTAACCCAGGCACTCTCAAAGATGCTAACACAGTGAAAAAGAAATCTGGAGTATTTTTAAGTATCTTCTGGATTCCAAAGAGAGGATTCAGAGCACCTTTGCTATAAAGCATGCTATAAAGCATCTTTGTCTTCACAGATTATGAAAAAAGCCTAGGACATGTCACCGCTAACCTATCAAGCAAGGTCAGTCAGAGAGTGTATGACTAGTGGTATGACTAGTGACTAATACCCTCATATCATAGCTTCAGTGTTAAAAATAAGAACTCAGTATCACTTTAAGGAGCGGTGTGGCAAATTTCTTGACCATCAGTAACTCTTACTGCTACCATTATTAATCCTGACATGAGACTCTGAGCAGCCAATAATAATCTCTATTAACTTTTTTTTTAATTAACTCTATTGTTTTTAGCTTTTTAGTTTAATTAAGGCAGGAAATTGAGCATTTCCATGGTTGTAAAGTAAAGTTCTTCTGACAATTCTGATGAATTTTAGTAAGTGCTGCATACCCCCAAACTCTAACTAGTAAAGCTGCTACAGTCTCCTACAATGTTCTTTGTAAGAACAAAGAAGCTTTGTTCTGTTCCTTCTGTAAGGAATAGGTTTACAGAAGAGTTTATAAGGAAAGCTTTACAAATATCATAGTGAATTTTCAAATTTAATCCCAGGACTGCTTACCACAGCCCTCTGCATGGAAAGTCAGATTCTGGTCTTCAGAAATCTGCCTGTTCTAAGAAAGAAATAAAGAAATAAAATTCCACCACCCCTCCCTAAAAGGCTTAAAGTCTTAAAAACAACAAAAACAAACAAACAACAAGGAGAGTGAGTGATATAGAACTCCTAACTCAAAATATCACTAGGTAGGACTGATTAACCATTTTCTGTTTACATTTTTTTGACAAATCAGAGGTGTTTGTGGAAAGTGTATGCTTGTCTCAGAACAAGTCAGTTCATATAAATTCAGGTCTCAGGCTGAGGAAATAAATCAGGACTCTATATTGTTAATCCTGATAAATTTGAACAGAAAAAAATGTATTTTTATGCAAATTAGTAAAATCTGTAATTATTTGAGTAAGAGACTTTCTGTGCTCTCACCAAGAGGGTTAAATTATTGAGTCAAGAAAAAGTGAAATGATAAAAGATAATATCACTTTGCACCATGACTTGTTCCCAAATACTTAGTGTTAAAAGTGTGCATACATGCATGTGATAATATGTGTATTTATACATATATTATATTCAGTATATCTAACAGTACAGAACAACCTTCTTCCACACTGGGATTGAAAATGCTGCCTACAGATCGGGTCAGAGCCTTTCCAGCAACTGTTTGGAAGTAATAGGAGTGGAGCTACGTCAAGACCATTAGTTACAAGTTTCCACGTCAAGAAAATCAAGGCTGTGAAAGTCTACTGGGCTATCATGGGAGTATGTTTGGAGGATGCTGTTTCACCAGTAGCTTTTCATCTTGAATTGACATTTCGCATTATTCATAGCCATCAGTGTCAGAAACTATATCAGATTTTACAGCAAAGTTTCTATATTACCCTTAAAGTGTGTCAGTCAGTCTGTTCTTGGCGGGTGCAGCGGCTCACC
Source organism: Crypturellus undulatus (assembly GCA_013389825.1). Classification (NCBI taxonomy): domain Eukaryota; kingdom Metazoa; phylum Chordata; class Aves; order Tinamiformes; family Tinamidae; genus Crypturellus; species Crypturellus undulatus. The sequence continues at coordinate 465,859 of VWPW01021866.1, read as the reverse complement.
AGGGAGCAGGACACCCAGTGCACTGAAACTCATCTGAGCAAACACTGATACTAGACACCAGACCATCTTGACAGCTACGCTTCAAGGAGGGTACATTTTTCCCCACATAACTGATGCTTTTCCTTCCCATGACTGCAATTGCTTTCTGCTAGAAGTAGGAGTTAGTGTTATGATGGTGGAAGGTTTCTGCTTGTGTTTGTTGAGAGGTGTTTAAGAATAAGCAGGAGTCTGAATGAATGTGTCATCTGCCAGACTCTGTATGCAATGAGCAGAGCAGAGGGAAGTTCAAGTTTTGCTTTTAGATTGTGTATCCCATGGTGATTATGGGGTGTTTGACTGGTTGCATTACATCATCTCATCTCAACATTTTGGTTCGAATCTGTCTTTTGGAAGATGGATGCATGAGGAGGAGCGTTGCCAACAGATAGAGGAGGGAGATCCTACCCCTCTATTCAGCTCTGGTGAGACCGCACCTGAACGCCACCCTGTGCCACGTGCTCTAGGTGTCTCTGCTGGAGCAGGGGGGTTGAACTAGATGATCTCCAGAGGTCCTTTCCAACCTCAACCACTCGGTGACTCTGTGAAATAGTTCCAAAATTATTACAAAATTTAAGACTTTAGTACTGATGACACTAAAAACTAATTGCAAAGCTCAAGTTGTTTTGAAGTTAATGAGAAACAATGAGTATTACAATCTGAAGGTTTCATAGAATCATAGAATGCCTAAGGTTGGAAGGGACCTCTAGAGGTCATCTAGTCCAACCCCCCTGCACACGCAGGGCCACCTAGAGCACGTGGCACAGGGCTGCATCCAAGCGGGTCTTGAAGATCTCCACAGAAGGAGACTCCACAACCTCTCTGGGCAGCCTGTTCCAGGGCTCTGTCACCCTCACCGTCAAGAAGTTCTTCCTTAAGTTTCCGTGGAACTTTTTATGCTTCAATTTATGGCCATTTCCTCTGGTTGTGTCAGTGACCACCAGTGAAAAGAGGTCAGCCCCATCCTCCTCATTGCCTCCCTTGAGGCACTTATAGACACAGATCAGATCCCCTCTCAGCCTTCTCTGCGCCAGGCTGCACAAGCCCAGCTCCCTCAGCCTCTCCTCATAGGGCAGATGTTCCAGGCCCCTGATCATCCTCGTGGCCCTGCGCTGGACTCTCTCCAGCAGCTCCACATCCCTCTTGTACTGGGGGCCCAGAACTGGACACAGTACTCCAGATGTGGCCTCACCAGGGCTGAGTAGAGGGGCAGGATCACCTCCCTCGACCTGCTGGAGACGCTCCTCTTAATGCACCCCCGGATGCCATTGGCCTTCTTGGCCACGAGGGCACACTGCTGCCTCATGGTCAACCTGTCGTCCACCATGACGCCCAGGTCCTTCTCTGCAGAGCTGCTCTCCAGCAGGCCGGTCCCCAGCCTGTACTGGGGTCTGGGGTTATTTCTCCCCAGGTGCAGGACTGTGCACTTGGCCTTGTTGAATTTCATGAGGTTTTTGACCGCCCAGTTGTCCAGTCTGTCCAGATCCCTCTGGATGGCAGCGCAGCCCTCTGGAGTATCCGCTACTCCTCCCAGCTTCGTATCATCTGCAGACTTGCTGAGGGAGCACTCTGTGCCTTCATCCAGGTCGTTGATGAATAAATTGAACAGGACTGGACCGAGGACTGACCCCTGGGGGACTCTGCTCAACACAGGCCTCCAACTAGACTCCGCACCGCTGATCACCACCCTCTGAGTTCTGCCATCTAGCCAGTTGCCAATCCACCTCACCGACCACTCATCCAGCCCACACCTCCGGAGCTTGTCTAGGAGGATGTTGTGAGGGACGGCGTCAAAAGCCTTGGTGAAGTCCAGGTAGATGACATCCACCGCTCTCCCCTCATCTATCCAGCCGGTCATCCCATCATAGAAGGCTATCAGATTAGTCAAGCATGATTTCCCCTTGGTGAATCCATGCTGACTAGTCTTGAGCACCTTCTTGTCCTCCACGTGCCTGGAGACAATGGCCAGTATGAGCCGTTCCATCACTTTTCCAGGTACGGAGGTGAGGCTGACCGGCCTGTAGTTGCCCGGGCCCTCCTTCTTGCCTTTTTTGAAGACTGGCGTGATATTGGCCTTCTTTCAGTCCTCCGGCACCTCCCCCGTTCTCCAGGATCTTTCAAAGATGATGGAGAGCGGCTTATCCACGACATACGACAGATCATACAGCACTCTGGGGTGCATCCCATCAGGGCCCATGGATTTGTTGATATCGAGATTGGTATCGAGGTATTAATAGCAAAAACCTAGTTTCATCACCTGCAACTAGAACTCAAATTTGGCCAAATGTGTTTCTGAATGCCCTCACCTGAGATCGCAAAACAGATGTGTTTCTAACATTGCCAAGCAGAAACTTAGCTTTAATCTCCTTGTGATTACATTTCCAGGGAGTCGAGTCCTGTAGCCTTTTGTTCATCACAAATGCTAAGATAGATCATCTACCAGACCTTTCCCTGCTGCAGAGAGGACTAAAGTGTATGAGGCCTTCACCATTACTATTTAGAGAAAGAGAAATAAATACACCACAGATTTCACTCCACAAACAGAAGTGAACTAACTTCCAAAAGATCAGCAAACGAAGACAACTAACACCCTACACAATGAACAAGCAAGGTAAATTTGCTTAGGACTAGTCCTAAGCAAATTAAGGACTTGACCAACTAGTCAACAGATTACAGAGACTATTTTTAACCTTTCCACGAAAAAAAATGTGAGAGGAACAAATGGAAAACAGGAAGAAAATCTACTACCTGTTTCTGAAACTTGGGGCCAAAGATGTATTTTTTGCTCTTCCACTTCCTGCAGGTGGAAAAAGAAGGGAAATGTACTCAAGAACAAAGAATGAGTCCATCAGTACTCTAACTACTGTTGTTGAGTGTATCTGCTCAAACTGCAACTAAAGCATATGCTTCTTCAAACAGTCAGGTCCAACTAGAAGGGTTTCACAGTATGTTTTATAGTTGTTAAAAATCCAGAATAAATTTCAAGAAGTATTTTATTGTGAAAATCTCCCAGTTTCTTCAGTTTTTATACTAGTAGTGTCAAACTCTTTCATCCAAAGGAAGAACAGAAGGTCGTAGAGTACACAAGATGAACGCTTCAGAGCATTTCCCACATTCTTGGGATGTACATGCAGTATCTTTAGGAAGATAATTCAATGTTTTTTTTCCCCTCTTCTTTTTATGATTCTGGCATGAGGGGGACAAGACTTTCACATAAGATCAATTAAGGCATTAAAGTGACCTCTTCCGTGTGTTTTTATACTATTTGCAGAACACTTTTCTATTTCTCCTCCTTCCTAATGCTACAGATTTGCAGGCTACGCAAAGTAATGAATGACCTGAATTCACCTTTAAATCCCAGGAAGCTTGAACAGCCTGTATCTATTGGAATAACACTGTTATTGCAACAGCTTTGGATAATAAACTCCTAACTGGGCTGAGAGAAGTCTAGTCTTCATTGAATACCTCCTCTAATCATTTCAATACAGAACAAGCTGTTTACTTTAATGTTTATTTTCTTGAAACACAACAAGACTTCATTGTTTGAATTATTGCATAAATATGTAGCTTAGAAATAGTCACTGTTGAACATTATTCATGGATGGAGAGGTCTTAAATGATTCAGACACTGATTCACTCACATCCTCCATAATTATCACCACAAAAGGGAACAGATTTTAAAGAACAGGATGTGCAATTAATGTTCTGAAGAATTTTTAAAACAAAACCTGTACAGATCTTTGTCAAGTTCACCATGAATTGTTACTGACTTCTAATAGCTCAATCAGGAGTCTTTTATTTTAACAAGCATGAAACGTGGATTTTTTTTTTCATGAAAAAACAAAAGAGAGTAGTTAGATAGTTGGAAATTGTTAGACTGATTTTAGATCAGATTGGAGGTGCTGCTGCTACACTTTTGCATTCGTGAAAATATATGGTTTTTTTAAGTCAATGTATTATTTTGTAGAAAGATGAATACGTTAACATAAGAATCCTCAGTCAGCACTAAGCCAAAGCTTTGAGGAGATTTACTTTAAAATTCTTTGGGACATGTTCTTGAAAATTAAGTTTTCTTCACTTCTTGGTTTTATTCAGCTCTATGAGATGAATCAGAATATATCTTTAAAAACTCAACCACATGCAATTGTGAGAGCTGCAGGCTTGAGATTTGGAGTAGATAACTGGCAAACTGTTCTGTCATCAGCAAAGCAAATGTGTTCTGCAAAGATTAGCTCAAGAGCTCTTTGGAAATCTTAGATATTTGAACAAACGTTGTATATTCCAATCTCGTTTTAGTACTCCTGACTTTGTTAATTAGGCTGTAACATGTGGTGTTACATTTTCTTTTCTAGGTGCTGGTTTTCCTTCTTAATTTTTCAATCAAGCAATCAAAAGTATTAGCAATAGTAAGTGATGTAAATCAATGGCACAAAAAAAAGTAATTTAAGTGAACTGTTTGTATGAACTATTTGATAAATGTTTCTAAATAATAAATACACCTGTGCAGATGAAAATCAACTCACAACTCACATTCATGGGTGAAGAAAGGGACTAACATTTTGACAAGCGCTATTAGGCAATGCAGATTTGTTCAGTTCTTTGGTATTAATTTGAGCCTCTGAATACTTATACAAGTATATATGAAGATTTTTGAATCTGTTGAGGCATGCCCAGAACTATAAGAGTAGTGTTGCAATTAATGTTTGCCTCAGAATTATAATTAATTAATCTGAATAATGAAGTAACTCTCTAGCATTTTTGGATATTACCCTGTATCATAAGGAAAACAGTATCAATTATTTTATCTACTTGATAAAATGCTTTGAGGAACAGATCAGGCAAGATGACCTTTAGAGGTCCTTTCCCACCTATCTGATTATGCACCCAGAGAAATTACGAGGTATATAATTGTGTAAATCTTATACTGGATCAATATTTGCACAATAACCTTATGTATACTTCTCTAGGTTTAATAATGCTTTACCTGATTTGCAAGGATTGTATAATTGTAGAAAATAGGACTGAAATAAGAAGGTGCATGTAGTCTGTCTCCCTCGCCTGGGTCCATCCAGTCCATGATAATCATTTCATTATGAGGCTGGCATCTATAATAATTCAATAATGCAAGTTTTGTTTGTACCATATGACTCCAAATGGATGATTAAAGAGAAAGTTTATTCTATCTATTTTGTTTCATATACTTCAAATTGATTTCTCTTAGTTATGGAAGATTTGGGATGATATAAGATGAATTTATTCACTTATTATGCCTTAGGCACCGTTTTATCATCCTTCAAGAACAATAGTGCTAAAACTATTTTCACTGGGTGGACAGAGATTAGTGATGACGAAAAGAAATTGTTTAAGTTTGGAGACATAGTCAAAATACAGGTCAGAAATGTATGTATGTCATGACAAGCAGTTAGACATGAGAGCTGCAGCACAGAAGGCAGGGGTACAAAAAATGGAGAAGAACACAACAAGGATGGCTCAGGGGAGAAAAGCAGTACGAGAAAACAAATGGAGATAGCAAGGTCCAAATATAAAAGGCATGGGAAACAAACCAATGGAAGCAGTGAAAGACTGTGTTAAATCTTTGCCAGTGCATCCAGCCTTTCCAACATGTCAAACTATCAGACAAAAAAAATATAACTGTCTTATAAGAGCTATTGTTTCTGTAATTTTAGATGTTTCAGTAAAAAAAAGCAATTTTTAAAAGCCTGGCACATCACTGGGACAATGGATCCTTCCTAAGTACATCTGCATGTTTTAACATTGTGTTCAGATGCAGGCAGATGTCATCTGTCATCTTCTTATCTATCAAGGCAGACAACACACAGGAAGATGTGATAAACTAAAAAATTATACAGTGAACAGAATTGCCCAGTTTTAGCTCTTAACTAAAAACAGAAGTTATCCCTTTTTCTTGTTTTAGCTCCCTTTTACTGATCCAAGGACTTTCTGTTTTGTGTGAAGCATACAAATGTGTCGAATTTGAAAGCTATTCAAAACAGATATTCTACCTCTAAACTTCTTGGTCCCATCACATTTTGAGAAATAATATACATACAGTCTGCAGCCACTCTTTCAGGGAGCAGAAACAAGACAGACAGTCAGAGAAGAACATGGGAGACTTCTATGAAAAATCATGTCAACTTGTTGATGGATATTTTTTAATGCAATTCAGATTTGTTTTGAAAAAATCTTTTCTTTTTTTTTTCTGTTTTGTACATAGTGTTGCCTTCATGTATGCTTCTGTTTAAAATAAAATGGATCAATAGCCATAAGATTTAACACATTCCTAACAAGAAGTTACACATTTTGTATTTTTATCCAGAATCCCAATGCTGAATGCATCCAGAACAGATGCACATTGGCAAAATTTCCTAAACAAGAATTTCAGATCATTCTCTAAGGTTAGATCATATCACTGTGCTCATTATTCCAGATATTGCCTTCTTCCTCTTTCTGTTTTTTTTTTTTCTGTGCTAATCAAATGGTAACCCCAAACCCAGTGTGATATTAGGAGAAATATGGTATTTACACCTGACATCACAACTCCTTATTTGTGTAATATCATAAATTTGCGCTTAGAAAAAATATAAAAACTTTTGTTATAAAGGATCCTTTGTTTGAAATGCTAATCCTAAAGTGAGCCTATCCCTTGATCTGAGTGTTGTTAATGTAAACTGGAAATCAGACTTCCCAGGTGACACAGAGTGAGGTCAGGGATATGAAGAAGTAGAATTTGGACCAAACAGTTCACTAATCCGAGTTCTTATATGAAAAGTATATTTAACTTACATATCTATAATCACATGACTGCTTCTGTTGTTATTGAATATTCACGTATCTCTTTCTGTCAGTAAAACACCTACAGAGAGAGGTTTCTTCTGGTTCTTGCATCTCTGATATCCAACAAGTTGGAGGGTTTTTCCCTCCCTCCTCACAGTGCACTGCCACTGTCCACACAAGATTTTTCTGCCTCTGTTAGATGGATGCAAAGCTTGGGTTGTCACGTTTTCCTCCACTGGTTTCTGCAGTTGACACTGCTTCAGCTTTGAGCAGCTGAATTCCAGTTTCCCTGGAATCTACCTCGGGATGTATATTATCTGTTTTTGTTTTTCAAAAAATTGACAGAATTTGTGGCAAAGTTTTAATAGATCTGTATGGCAGGACAGCTGATGTTCCCGATGTTACGCTCGGTGTGACAGCTTGTGCCATGCTCTGCCTTAGATCATTTTTTTTTCCACAGAGCTGAACCTAACAATTACTCTTGGTGTCTGTTCCAGAGCTGTCATCCCCACATCAGCTGTCAGGAGTCTGAGTTTTATTCCTTCTGCGCCTTATCACAGAGACCTTGACTGACAGGTTTCCTGCGCTGCCAGCCTGCTTCTCCTTCCACATCCCTGCACTCCTCCTGAGGGATCCAATTCCAGCTCTGCCCCATTGCCATGAGGGAATGGGAAAATGTGTATTCTGGGGAGGATCAGCAGTGCAAAGTTCAGAGTCGCAGAAGCTGCCTCTACTGATTCTGCTCCTCCTCTTGATTCCCTTGGAAAATGCTCCCTGATCTGTCCTCAAGGGATTTCTTCCTAGGACTAAGCCTGATGCTGCCTGGAGTGTGCTGATCAGCAGCATTGCTCAGCAGTAGCGTTCAGTCTATAAGGAGCCCTGCCTCTGGAGCACATCAAGAAGAGGGGTGTGAATACTCCCTCAATATCTTCATCCCACACATCTAATGCATTGGAATGGCATAACCTCAAGGAGGAATGTCCCAGTCATCTGAAGCACAGAGAAGCCAATACTTCTGAGTAGGAGTAATTTTTTCAATTATTATAGATTTGTGGTGGGTTTTTTTTTTTCCAATTTAGGTCTTTTTTTTTTTCCCTCTGGATTCCTGCACCTTTTAACAGCTATCAGTGTTGGTTCTCCCTTATATACCTGAATTTCTTGGCATCGGGTCAGGCACCAGCACTGAAAGGTACTTCATAGCTTATTAAAGAAGTTAAGAAGGGGAACATCATAGCCAGAGCAATGGTTCCTTCTAGCTCCAAGAGTCCAGGAGCTAGCATTGGTTTTTCTCCTCGGTTAAGAGAAAGCCACCTCCGCAGAGCTCTCTGGTTGTTCTGAGACATTAAATCAAGACTGGGTATTTCTCTTAAAAGACACAACCAGCTTCATTGCAGGTCACTGGTTCAGCACAGAAACTGCTGGGTAAAATCCAGGCTGGATGGAGAAAATCATGTCGAAAGTTGTCTTGTGTCCCTGGCCCTCTGCCTTCTGCCCTTAAAAATAGTCTATTCCCCTCTAGAACTACCCTCCAGTTCTTTTCGAGTGGGAGCAGTCTGGCTCTGCACCCACGTCAGGCACACAGGATGAGAGATCACCCTGAAATGCTCCTCACACTACCAAGAAGAGCCAGAGATGGGAAAATACTTCTTAAAATAATGCGATCTGGCTTTTTGGATGGTCTGCCTCATTTTGTGCTGCTTAAATCCTTTGTTGTAAACAAAGAAAAAGGATTTTAAATAGATATGGAGTTTGTATTTCTTTCCTGTCGTCAGTCTGCCAAGGACATTTGTTGATAATAATTTTGGCTGCAGTTCCAAGTAAAATTGAGACTAAAAGTCATATACTCCCAGAGTTCATTTCCTGCCTCTGCACCACTTTCTCACTAAGCCATAGCCCCTGGAGAATAAATGTAGAGATTTTCATTACTGAACCGAAAGAATAAGGCTACTACCTTATGTAACCATCAGATACAGTTTGTAATTCCTGCATAGTTTAAAATGGCAGGGAAAAAAAAAAAAAGATTGTAACAAAGTAATTTAACAAGTCAACTAACTATACTGCAAACATTTCATAAGGCAGCCTACCTAACAGGCACTGGAAGAGATAATCTGCAGCATATGCACAAATTTCCTAACCATCTCAACCTCACGCTCCACAGTATTGGCCCTATTTATAGACTGGAAGATGAGGACAGACCAGAGCGTTTTAGTCTGATACTCTGTGTAAGAGGGACTCTGACATTCCCCTACATTAATTCTTGATCCAAGTCCAAGAGTCTATTTATCTAGTCCATTAGTTTTCAACCTTTTACAATTTGCATACTCTTAAACTTTCTAGTACGTTTGAAGATTCTGCATAGAGACTTTAGACGCACTGACAATAACCTTGCTCTTCTTAGTTATGTTTGATAGACTTCTTCAGAATGATCTTGGGTCTCCAGGGAGTTCACAAACCAGACACTAAAAATCACATATACCTTTCAAAAAGTATCTACTCTTAATTTAAATGCAATAAAATAAGACTTAAATTTCAGGGGGAAACAAAAAAGAGTCCATCACAATTCTGAATAATAAATTACACTCATTGTTAAAAGCTCACTCTTTCTCAGCTGAATTTCTCTCATTTCAGCTTCCAGGCTGTGTATTCAGTTTGCCTGCCAGGCTGCAACGCCCTCCGTTACAGTGATTCTGTCCGGATGTGGACTCTGAGACCGATCGCGTTGCCCTTTCACCTTCCCTTTGATAAGTTAAATGGATTGAGCTTCCCCAAGTCACCCTATTGGGTTTAATTCCCCACCAATTAATCATTCCCTATTACAATATAAACAAACCCAAAAGGTATTAAGTACATTCTTTATATTTCTCTATTCATACTTACATTACTCCCTGGTTTAAAAGACAATTTTATCTAACAAAGTTATAGATCATTAAGCTGAAAAAAAGTTTGCCTGTTACTGCTGTTTTACCATCTTGCCCCATCTTGTCTCATTAGTGGGAACTGATTGAGCATGAAGGTGTTCCCTGGCTGTCAGTAGATAAAGTAGGTGCTCTTGGCTTTCATCTGTTCTGAATTCTCCTTGTCTCATTATCTTCACAAGGTCAGATTCTTTGACACCGGGACTGCTTGCTTAGCACTCCATTCTGGTAATTACTTGCCTGGCAACCTTAACCATAAGTAGATTGCATGTATATGGCAGCAATGAAAGTATCAGCATACAGGCCAACAGCCATATATCCATATAACACAAATACCATTAGAAATGTGTTCATTCTACTGATGTAATTGTTATGATTCTATGTTATCACACTGCTGCAAGCACAATGTACACATTAAAATGCATGGTTTGTATTACAGCCCTGAAACCTGAGTTGCAATTCAGCTTTCTTTTAGGTCCAATCCCATAGGTTTTTTTCCACAAAAGCCATAATCAAAAAACGCTGAGAGGCCCTTCTCTAAATCTCCTTTCACCCCATGTTACAAAGAAGCACCCAGCTCATGACACTGGAAAGTTGGTGGAAGATTAGGAAATTCTGAGAGGTCACATCCATGGATGTTACAAAGACTGCTGTGAAATAAATGTATAGCCTTTTACAAAATGAATGTATCCCTTTTATTTCGTGATCGTAAGGAAGCAAAAAAAAAAAAGTGCAACCCATGGTGGCTACCTCATACAGCTCTCCTTTCATTCCACTTTACAGTCACAAAAATCTTCCTCCATAACAAACCTTATCTACAATGTTCACCAAATGCTCACCAAAAATTTTCATTTTTTTCTTGGTTACATGGTTGTCTGAAAAAATTGTTACAATAATATATATTTCATGTATGCATTTTTGTGCATATACCTTTATGTTCTAGAGAATATCCATGAATAGGGTAAAAATGTTAATGTCTTATATTATGGTTCAATGCCTAAACAAAAATACCTTCATATCACCACAGTTCAAACTCATTAATACAAGATTTAAACGTCTTTCTTCTGCTAGTTCAGTGCATCCTCAGATCACCTCATTCTTCTTAATGTGCCAGTGATAATCGGATTTATGACAAAGGTTTCAGATCACCTATTCAATGTGATCTCCAAGGTGGTGGAGTATCTAAATAAAAATCTGTGCATGAGGCACTGGAGGTAGCTATCACATTGTACTTATATTGTGCCATTTAGTGATGGCTGTCACATTATCGATATTTCACAAATGGAAAAGCTAATGCACTGAGGTTAGATGAGTTAGCACTAAGAATAGAGCAAGTTAGAAATAAACTTTGGCCTCCTGCCTCTTAGCTTCACAATCTAATCAATCATCTAGTTCATTTTACGTTGAACCTGCTAGCAGTCACTGTCCCATGAGTCTGCCCTTCCTATCCAGAAGCTCTTTGCTTGCTTGCTGAGTGTCCCCTTGTAGATCTTTAGCCGCAGAGACACAGCAGCTGAGGGACCACAAGGAGCCCCCAGCTGTGTCTCTCCTGAATGCTTTGCAGTGAACATCTCCAAGCATCCCTGCTCCATACTTCTCATTTTTTCCAGGGCCTGGATGCATGCTACCAAATAAAATGGGCTAGGAAAACTCTGTACCCTGGTTGCTCCTAACCTCTATCCTTCCTGGAAACAGAGTGACCACCATCAACCTTCATGCTGAAAAAGGCCCGAGTGCCTTTCTAGGGTGATGCAAGTCTTCACGGCCACTGGCTTGCCCATAACCCTGCTAGCAGTGAAACAGAACAGACAGTCACGGGCTGGGAGACTCTGGTTTATTTCCTCACAGAAAGGAATCTATGTGTCTCTAGGCATCTATATGAGCAGAATCCCTCGGTTCTCCATGTGCAGACTAGCTTTCTGCAGTGATACCTCTACTGCACTGTCTCCCAAATCACCTTTGCGCAATCGTATCAAAATCAGCATCAGCATTTGAAGCTGCAGTGAGCCCCAGCTGCATTTTAGCAGAACATCCTCCTTAAAGGCAGTGACGCGGCACGCGTTGAATTTGGTCCACCCAGGAGTACCCCATGTCCTGACTGTCACACGCACTTCTTGGTGCCTTTATTGCCTTTTACTACATGCAATGCTGCCGCCACATGAGGGTTGGACATCAGCAGCATGAAGCCCTGCCTCCCATCTTGGACTGAAAAGCTGCAAGTGCCCATTATACAGTTATGGGGAGATTAACATATTTAAGGATTTTTTTTCTTTTCTTTTTTTTTTTTTTTTGCAGCTTTTAATGTCTAAATACAGAGGTTCAAATTCCATCAGACGGGAAGCTTTACTATTATGATCATTACTTAACACTAAAAAGATGAAAATAATGACACAACAAAGATCAGCAACAAGTGAATTGCAGCAGGGGAAAACTGACTGCCTACCATTTCATGGGGAAAAGCAGCTCATTTTAATCATGAATAGGTTTTGCTGAGTGCAATAGTCTCAATACAGCGGCCCTTCAAAGACAGCCAGAGAGCCAGAGCACTGTCATTGAGTCCTGGGCATTTGTTCAGCCTCTCACAGTTTATCGTTTATAGAGGCTGGTGCACCAGCAATGAAAATACAGCTATGTACATCTCTCTTTTTTAGCTTGGGACCTTTATGATCCAGCTGAAAAATCGTAAGACATTCACTATCTGCTTGCAGACAAAGATCCCTCTTCCACTCTGCTCTTTCTCAGGGATCCTGAGGAGCCTATTCTTCCTTCTTTGCTGAACACTAATCTGCTTCATACCGTCCTCTTTCCCACGTCTGTCACCTTCAAAGAAATTCTCAACACTTAATCAGTCAGGAAGGAGTTTCAGTCTTGATCCCAACATATTAACACCTAACCTCTACTGCTTCTAAAACTGGGTGTACTTTGGAAATCTGGGGTACATTTTTTTGCCACTGGATAAACAAAGTCACCTAATTTTTGTTTGGCTTCTTTTCGACGTCCTGGGCAGTCTGCTATCACAGGTTTCTAAACAGCCTAGACAGTGGCCAAGTCTGAGCATAAAGCTTTTTCTCACTCTCAACTTTATCTGCCATTGTATACCTTGCTGATATACACCAACCACAGCAGCGTGTCCTTGTGATTTACTGGGAGTAGGTGGGACAGTCACCAGACCACTTTGTGGTGAGTGATCACCTTGTAGTGACCAGATCACTTTGTGGTGAGTGGCTGGTTATGCCATTTCTGTGGGCCTGCATGTAGCTGGGGCGACCCAAGGCTGAGGGAAGGAGTCAGGATGTAGCCAAAAAAAAGCAACAGGTGACCTGCGTTAAGAGGATCATCAGGGACTAAAAGAGTGACATCCAAAGAAGGATGCTGGGCAGTAAGGTGCACTCTTACTGGATAACAGCCACGGAACAGAGGAAATGAAGGTTTGCATTAATAAATGATGAAAAAAATGATAGGCCTGAATCTTGAAAGTCAGATGAAAGTTTGAGATTTCAGTCTACTTGGGCTTAAATATCATGATTTTCATTTTAGCATACTGCACAATGTCAAAGAAATCTCTCATGAAATGGACCACAAGCCCGGTGTTCTGGTAAATATGTCAGGTCAGCTCAAGCAAAGTGTTTACTTGTTTTCAGGGACCTCTTTTCCCAAGAACAGATTGAGGATGTAGATTGCGTTCTAAAGACTGGCATCCTGGAGTGACTGCCTGCCTTAAAACAAGAACAGGGTAGTGAAAAAATGGTTCTGACTGACAAAGTTCAGAATCTCAGAAGAGAGTTAACCATGAATTCTGTCTTCTGAACCACTGAGATATCACATTTCTTTCATTACAGTTTTTCATATTGCTAAGGGGATAACAAATCTCTTATTCACTCTTAGTCCTTTTAGCCTGGGACCTATTTCAATTAGTAATACTTTCCCTGATTTAAAATCTCTGCTCTGGATAGTGCTCTCCATTTCCTTATAGAAGTTCATAGCATCTCTCCAGACAGGTGTACCTTGCACACTGATTGACAAATGCTGGACAAATCCAAACAACAAGGTTAGTTTGGCAGCAAATCAACACAACTTTTGCCTCATTGCTTTTCCAGCATTTCTTAACCCACTTTTAGGAAAGATAATATTGAGGCCATAGTCTAGAAAAATGCCCCTTTCAAAGACAGTCCAAAAAGAAATCTAGCAATGATGTAGATATTTGCCCATTAGCAACTAATGTAACATCAGCAAATTAAGGTACAGAAGCAAGCAAAATCCCAAGCAGAATTAACCTTAAATGTTTTTCATCTGCACAGTTGAATTCAAACATTTTGAGTTGGTTGACGCTACAATAATTGTCACAGACGATAGAGGCACAGATTTGCAGAGGAAGACAGATGATGCTAAGCCTGACAGAAAAGACTTTCCAACTCCTGAGCTCACCGATCAACCCTTGTCTCCTCTCTGGGACACTGGGATCATTCATATTCCTAGTACAGAGCTGCAGCTCATCTTTGGCTCATTGGCCATTCAGGGAGAGGCAGACAAGCCATAATGAAGTTCAGCACTGCTATCCTAAAAACCATCACAAAATTTGCTGGGGGAAAAAATCTCCATAATGAAATAGAGAATTTCTTTTCACAACTCTGAAATGAAAGCTGGAAATGCTGATATTTCCTGTGCCAGAGAAATTGAAAAGAAAAAAAAAGTTTCATACATTTTTTTTTTCTTTCATAGACAGAAAAAGTATCTTTTCATCAGCTTATGAGTACGCTTTGAACACTTAGCTATTTTTAGGGAAGTGGAACATGCCAAAGGGCGTGCAAATTATAGCCAACCAGAGAGCATTAAGAACCAATGTGCTCACAGACTTTTCTTTACCGCTCCATCACAGAAGGACTGGAGTCATGAGGACTATAGTTGGTTCTCACTGACAAAAAGATCAAAATCCCTTAAACCTCTTATGTAAAAATTACATCCCAACTTCTTGCAGCAGATACAAGACGAGAGACCTGGCTAGGGGTACATATGCCAGGGCCTATAAGTACAATGTTTGTTCCTTCATGGGCCATAGGACACCTGAATAGTTGGGCTGCCCTAAATTAATAATTCTAGGAAGCCCAGGTCTTATCAAATCCATGGTAATCTAAGCAGTAAAGCTGTCACAAAATTTCAATTCCTAGGCTTCCACACAGTCTGAGTGGATCCTCTGAAACATCATAAAAAGTTTGTTTTTCTCATGAAATTATTCACAAAGGTGGGATTTTCCAGCAAAAGTATATTCTAGATAAAAAACTGCATCTGACTGTGCCCTAGAACTGCACAAAATAAATGGGTTTTGTACAATAAAAAAGTAATTGTGACACTAAGTTCAACAGAAGTTTTTCACAATAAAAAAAGCATATACAAATAGGGAGTTTGTACCACTCTTATTCATAGATTAAAGTCCCCTTCTTGTGCAGAGTGCCCACATTATCCTCGCACACCACCAAAGTCCTGCTGAGGACACTTTGTCAGGCATAAATGATGCATGAGTCCTCTGCTGCACTCCGCACAAGGGTCACTTCATCCCACGTAGCAGTGACAGAGTGTGGCCCTGTATGCCTAAGCCTGACCTGGAACTGCACATCCAGCTATCTCAGCAGATTCCCCAGGTGCTGCCTCGGCAGCATGATAAGAGTTTCCCACCAGCATTAAAACCATTGACCCAGCCCAAGTTGTTTTATTTCCTCATTTAGCCAGGGAGAAAGAAAGGCTCTCTCTTTTTTTTTTTTTTTTTTGCAAAGGACAACGTATGACAAGTCTTACTAGGTTTTCTTCAAGGTAAACAGGCAGTAATTCTTAAGGTCAAACAAGTACAGAATCTCAGGAATGAATAATTAATAGGGATATGCAAAATGTCAGAACTCAAGTTTCTAGGATTTGCTAAAATACAGACAAATTGGAATCTGACAAAAAGAAATTGTGCTTAATAACCCTTAAAGACGTGATCCCTGAAGCATCCTGCAGTACCCAAGACTCCCCTTGTCCAACTTCTTTCATCTTCATTTATACCAGACAGAGACTAGTGAAAATAATGTTTGAACTTTAAGTAATAAAATCAGTTAGAAAATCACTTACTTTATCACATGTTAAGTCCTTTTTCCCACTATTGCTTTTTTAAAATTTCCTTACTATTTTTAGTGACTGCGGTTCCTAGTTCCGTAGTACTGCTCCCCTGAAGTGCTGGAGGGGGGATGTGCCTTGCAGGTGCAAAAACAAGAGTGTCTTTGGCCCTCGGCACTTCAAGGTGATGACAAACCTTGTGACTGCAGATGAGACAACACTATGTCCCAGCTATCGGGCCAAAGACACAGGGTACTATCTGGGCTTTGATGAATTCAGCTAAGTGAGTTGTAGTTTTTGTAACTGACATTGAACAAGGGCACAGCGGGATCACATTTAGGTGGACTGTATGAGATAAAACAACACAATATATACCTCTTGGTTTAAGTCTCTTATGAAAAATCCTTAAATTTACAGTGTCAGTCTGACACTACCTTCAGTCCAAATTTAGCATCAGTCCATACAACTGATCTATTTCTGATTTATATCACTACTGAATGAATATCACTGAAAGGGAAGAATCAGGCCAGCAAGCAAGAGTGAAATTAAGAGAGGACATCAAATTGTTGCTGTTTAATGAGGCTAACCTTCTGACCATTTCTTGGTCAGATTCACAGGTCAGCCGTTTAGCTTAGACCTTTAAACCAGAAGGTCCCAGACAGTTATGCAGTCGTAGGCAACAGGCAGTAAATCTGGAGGTGGCCAGAGGGAAACTGAGAAGAACATTTTAACTTGAAGTTCAGACAGAAAGATTGTTCAGTAAAGAAATCACCCTTGTTCTCTTCTCTTGGGAGAAGAAAAAAAAATCATACGACAAGGTTGTCAAGTGATGCAAGGGAAAAAAAAAAGCTTGCATTTACTCCTCCATGCATGAATTTTACACCGACAGTGCATCTGAGTGCCTCTTTTACACATACTGCATTTAAGGAAAAGACTTTTTCTTATTAACATCTTTTAGCATATGCATGAGAAATATTGTTAAGAAACACCAGCATTATTAAATAGCATTAATAATTAGCTCACACAACATATAACCATTCTGTATATGAAAATTATAAAGAACATTCGGACTATTTGAGTTCTAAGGCATTTCCTAGCATATTTTATTTTTTGTAGGCTAGTTTGACCCGTTCTCCAGGACTTATCCTATATTCCCATTGAAGTGATAGAGGGCACTGAAGGGATACTTTGGATACCAAAATCTCTTCTTGCCGTGAACAGACACAGTTGGTCAGCCAGCCAGTTCATCCCATATACAGCCTAATTAAATATAGTCAGGAGCTGCCTTAGACCTTGAACTGCAAAACTGGACATTCCCAGGCAGAAATCTTTGTACATCAAACAGCATTGCCTGACAGTACTTGCTGTCCACTGCTGTGCTCCCCCACATGGAGCCTATACTTGAAGCTAATAAATAATAAGTAATAAGCAATAAAATAGTATTTTTCGACATAGACCACTTGGTTCATTGTCTTGACCTCCAGTAAAAGCAAGTCAATATTTTGGAATAGCACAACAATTAGTTTTTTCCCTACTGGTTGCAATCAATGCTTTTGATGCAGTTATGCCAGTCAGAGATCTTGTAAAACTAAATTTCAGATAAGGCTCAGACTTTGTTTCCACATAGGTAAATAAATAAGAAAAATAAGAAATAGACTAAACTTAACTTCACAAAAAAAAAATCCTAAAGAAAAAAGATATTACATTCTCACCATTTTGGTATCATTAACTATTTCTAAGTCTTATTTTTTCTCCTATAAATATCCATTCCCAGTTATTTCCTGGTCTCAACAACATCACATTACAAGCAATTCTGCCATCTGTTTCCTTTCGTTATTGTCAAATATTTCACCTCTCAGATGTAGAGAATGACCCCTGATTTCTGAAATCACCTTTAATTTTGTAATTTGATTGGCACCAAATTTATCGTGGAAACTGCCCAAACCAGAGCAGTCACATTATCAGCCCAAAGCAATACGGCCAGTGCCAAAGAAGAGAGAGTCGCCTTTCACGTGGATTCTCTCAAACTACGTGAGTGTTCAAGGAACGATTAGAGCTGTAGCGCAAAAGAGTCTTTGAGCTCTGGAAAGAGGGGCTGTGAGGAGAAGAGCATGGGCCAGCAATCTGTTTTGGAATTAGTTAAGTCTAGGTTGGCAGCAGGGCTGGCCATCAGGGGCCTTGCATCGGGGACATTAGCATTTCCAAAGCAGAAGCACCCGCTGGCCGCCTGGGAGGAAGCTCAGCTCTCTTTCCTGCTGAAGGATTAAGAAGTCCTGGGGGGAGATAGAGAGAGGAGATTTGAATCTGAATGGGACCCCAAGGCTCTTCTCTGAATGTAACCAGGGGGACAGAGGTATGCACAGAACACATGGCTTCAGGAGAGCATCCATAGTTGGAGCATTGAATAAAGAGATGGAGACATATCTTTTGGATTTGACTCCATAGGTTAAATATTGTTTATCTTTCTTTCTCTCACCTGCGACTTTATAAAGTCACATAACTTTAGTTTCTGTTAATCTCTTAATCTCACTAGATTTTTGGCACAATCAGCAAAGTCCCAAGGCCTGGCAATCCTACAGGGGCAGCAAGCCTTCAAAGCCAACTAGAATCCTCAGTAAATGTTGATTATTTAGTTTAACTAATTATGGCAATAGAATGAACCTCTGATTAGTGGTGCAACAGCTCCTGAGAGCTGGAAATGCTTCAGTCCTTGTGGCAGAATTGTCCTCTGGCCACCAGCATTAGCATGACAAGCTTTCAGATGATGGCGAGACTTAGTGAGGAGGAAACTAGTCCTCCTAGATGGGCTACAGATGTGAACTCTCACTCCTACACTTTGGGCTACTGATCAGGTAAAGGGAGCGTCTTGTCTCAACCATCTCAACGATCATCTCTGCTGCTCCCTACCCTATCCCTCCGTTGCAAAACTGAGCTGCTGCTGCTGCTCTCTCATCCAAAATCAGTCATCGAAATGGCTGTAGCATCAAACATCTTACACTGACCTGAGTTTTTTAAGAATGATTAACTTGTGTGAGGAAAAGATATTTGCCAAAAGCAACTTTTAAATTGAACATTTTAGCTTTTACTTTTCAAATTGAACCCATTCATTCTCCAGAGGTGCATTAAACTAGAAGGAACATCACCGCCTGTAATGCTGCAAGAAGACAGATGACCCAAAAGAGTGCTGTGCCTCTGAGAACCACTTCATAAGACACAATCAGAACTAAATTATCAGCAAGTAGAAAAGTGTCTGAATCATTCAGACAGCTTCACAGTTCCTAGAAGGCATTATACTACTGTCGCTTGTCTTTGTAGTAATGTCAGCACTATATGTAAAGCGGATAGTGAGAGATCTGTTCCCTGGCTCACCCGGCATACAGTGCAGCACCATATGCTCCCATCAGAAGGAATTGTGATTGCTCGCAACCAATCAAGATCAACCTCCCAATTAGGCAGATCAGAGGGTTCAAGCACAAAGGATAAGCAGTAACTCCCAGTGATACCCTTCTCCTTTTAGCCACGTTATTTCTGTGTTGGATTGGCACCCAAAGGCTCTGGTTGGGAAAAAAAAAGAAAATCTGACTTAGGGAGGAGGTGTCACAACATGTCATTTATAAACAGTGAATTATATCGCATCGTACGCATTTATAATGCATCCACGTGGACAGGTGTGGATACATGCAGGCTGCTTGGTCGTCGCGCTCAGATGGCTGGATGCGAGCCAGCGCTAGTCTAGAAGCTGTTTAGACACAAACCAGTAATATAGGCAGCCTGTCACCAGGCCTTATTGACTTGAGTATGGGGTAATGTTAACACAGCTATATGGACCAGAAGTGGCTCACTTCTGCTCAGTTCAGAGCGTGGGGAGACAAATCTCGCAGCTACCTCCATCCACAGGACTATTCACCCGGAGATTCCGACGTCCAAGGCACAGCCAGTGACAGGGAGCCCTTTCCAAAATCTGTAGGAAATTAAAATGAAACAGAGTCTTTGCTGTGGGTATATAAATCTATATAATATCTAGATATTATATATCTAACCTCTCTTTGGGGTTTAACTTTTACAATGTTCATTGACATGCTGATAGAAAAAAAAAATCAGTGTTGCATCTCTTTCAAGCATATGGCTCTCCTTAGAGCCAACTAGGCTTTTGTATGAAAAACGAATATGAGAGCAAGACAAGATTTTCATATACCAAAGTACATGTCCTCCAACCCTATATGCAACAAGTGAAAAGAGGAAAGAAAAGACTGAATCCGTAAGTTGATGAAGGTACCTGCAAGCTTAATGCGGGTCCGCAGGCTACCTCAAAGGAAAGAGAGAAAACACACGAATGAACAAACAAAAACCCTCCTTAGAGATCGCACCAGTCAGCTGGCCAGAAAAAAATGCCAAAGCAACAGTGTATTGATGCCATCTGGCTACTTTTCCTCTCTTGGATGGCTCCTTGCCATGTTCCTGACCAGGATATTGGAAGAACCAGATACAGACCACATCCAAAAAATCCTTGCAGGTTTTATACTGGACACAGTAGAAGCTGGAACAGCTTCTGGGAAGTCAATGTTATATAAATGTCATGCAGTGTGAACATGCCTGAAAAGGCTAATAGTTGAATATTAAATCTTCCTACGTTAGAGGTGTATTGGGGATTTTGCTGTGTATTTAACAGCAGCAAAAGCAGCCCCATGTTCGAGACACTTCAGGATATCAGAAAGAAGCATGTAGAAACACGGTAAACATATAAGAACAACGGAAGGTTTCTTCTGTGACTACTTTTCATTCCAAACTCCATTTTAAGATTTAAAATGAGACCATTTCTTCTGTGAAGACAAGATTTGGGGTCACTTTGCCAAAAACAAATCTCTACCTAAGTTGGAGAAAGCCAGGTTGTGATTATCAGACAGTTGTATTTATTTTGCTTGATATAAATGTAATCTAGGGCTGGAAAGCAAAACACTACATATTCAAGAGATAATTCACAGTTTTAGATATCAACTGAAAATCAAAATATGCACCATTTGCAGTCAGCAACATTCGCGAACCACATGTATGGGGTATGTACAGCTGGTGTGGAATTTAATTTGAATGCTATTTATGTGCTATGCATGCTGCATATAAAGCAGATTGTCAACTGTTCACTTCCAAAAAAGGAAATAAAAGACACAAAAATTAAATCTGCAAACCTCAGGAATGTCAAGTTTTCATAGAAAAAAGAACAATGGTCAGAAGGAGGTTTATCTTTGCTTTTGATTACATAGTCTTTTGTCAGCTTTACAGAACCTTTCACTCATTTGGTGTATTTCTCTGAAACATAGCGCAGCTTGTAATTGCTTATGTGAGGTCATAAAAATCATCTTTCACTGAGGCACATGAATGACCCCTGCCTAGTGAATATATATTCCTTTTTTTTCAGGTTATAGTATTTTAATACAAATAATTTATACCTGAAATTATTTGTGTGCATTAAAATATAAAAAAATAAAAATGAGATTGACAGTTTTTAGGAGAGATATGTTGTTTGTTCATACAGCATGTGCAACATGGGCCTTAGTAATACAAGTTTCCTGATACTGCACTAATAAATAAGCAGAACACAGGATCTCTGGCTGGCAGCCAGCAAACTTTATTTAATGCTCCTTTGATTAACACTACAGAAAACTGCACTTCATGAGTATGATGCTACTGTGCAAGTTAGCTCAGAATGACTGAGAAAGACTCACTCAATTTACTATGACTTTTAAAAGATCCCTCCCCTCCCCACCTCCAAAAAAGTCCTTCATTCTGTTTTGCCCTTTCATTCTCCTCAACTGAGAACGAAGCTAGACATAAGCGGAGCCAGTACTAGGATTATCACAACTGAAATGCTAGTGCTACTAACTCAAACATGTCAGGATTCCTATTTAAACTAAAGAACACCGGATGAAGCTACCACTCTCCTTCAGAGACCTATGAGGGCCTTGAATGTAGGCAGGCAGTAGGCAGGTAAAGGGACACCTGTGGTGGTATGGGAAGTCCCCTGTGTCCCTTACGTGACTCTGGGGCTTGCGCATGCTCCATTAGGGATTGTACAGGGGGGTACCGGTGACCCTTGTGCAACCCTATGAGTTGGTGCAACTCGTTACACCTGTGGAGAAAGCTCCAGAAGTCGGACAGTGGGGGCCGGAGCAGTTTGCCCCGGCCAGCTGACCGCCCACCTACAGGGCTCCGCCAACCACCTAGGACTACTAATTAACATACCACCAATCCTGATCCCTGCTCCTCCCTATCTCCTCCCCATTCTTTACCCTATATAAGTTGTTTGATCCCAAAATAAAGTTGGTGACTGGCCCCTGCTTCTGTGATTATTGTCAGTTGTCCTTGGGGAGAACTGACAACTGCCCTGTCTCCTGAGCCTCTCCTTAAACGAACCTTCCTACCTGAAGGCGGTTCTCGGAGGGAGATCCACCCGACGTCGTTTCTCTCCCTTAGCGACATCCTCCGAGGAAGGGTAAGAGGGGCTTGCAACCCTCACCCTCGGCGCGGGGTGGGATACCGGACGGCACGAGGGGAAAGATCATGCCGGGGGGTGGGCTTCTATAGAAGTCATAAGGCCTGTGCCTGCCACAGGCCTGCGCTGGCGCAGTAACATCAAGGCCATAAAGGATACCAGGCGGGCAGGTGTGGGGGGTGCCGTGCCCCACCGCTCCACACTTGAACATATCTTCTATGCAGTAACAAATTTTATTAGTGTCAGATGTGCTACATCTGTGCCATTAAATAAAATAAACTGTGACCATTTGATAACCCTGAGAGCAAATGGAATGGCACAGTTCACTGCTACATATGTTTATACAAACATATAAATATATACATATATGCTCAAACTCTTTCCTGTCCCAGATGAAATGTCCCCACCCACAGTGCCTATCAGAGTCTCTGCCACATACCGAGTCATGCCAGACATTTTCTGCAAGAAACTGGTTGCTCTGTGTAGCGACCTCNCCATTAAATAAAATAAACTGTGACCATTTGATAACCCTGAGAGCAAATGGAATGGCACAGTTCACTACTACATATGTTTATACA
Organism: Crypturellus undulatus; assembly: GCA_013389825.1. Taxonomy (NCBI): domain Eukaryota; kingdom Metazoa; phylum Chordata; class Aves; order Tinamiformes; family Tinamidae; genus Crypturellus; species Crypturellus undulatus. The sequence continues at coordinate 442,961 of VWPW01021866.1, read as the reverse complement.
AACATATACATGTATATATATATGCTCAAACTCTTTTCCGTCCCAAATGAAATGTCCCCACCCACACTGCCTGCCAGAGTCTCTGCCACATACTGAGTCATGCCAGACATTTTCTGCAAGACTCTGTTGCTCTGTGCAGCGACCTCAGGCTGAGAGGGGTCTCTAGAGCATGCATCTCCATCACCCCATGTAACTCAAGGAAATGAGCCTCCTATTCACTACCTCTGACAGTGGATATCTGAAAGTAACAAAGGAATGGGACTCGTTTAAGCTGGAATAACAGAGTGGCCGTCTTGGCTAACAAGCAGCTTTGCTTTACTCTTGGAGATAGTTCAAAACCAGCCACTGTATTTCTAAAGCAACAAGCTGGCATAATGGGTTTCTTCTGTCCCTCGTTTCTAGAGTTTAAAAACTCCTTATGATCTGGAAATTTTAAAAGTCTTGAAGTAATTTTAAAGAAATTCAAAAACTTTGGCACAAACACAATTTCAAAACAAATCCAGAATCTCAAGTTGCTTCTTTGGCCGCTTATTAACTTTAGGCCTTTCTTTCCCCTTAAATGTCTGAAGAAATATAAATAGTTTTGCTAAATCTCCATATGATTTCCAACTTGCTGGAGAAGATGAGTAGCAGAATAAAGATGTTGAACTTTAGGAGAGCAGACTTGTTTTATTCAAGGAACTTATAGGTAAAATCCTACAGAAGGGTGAGGTTACCCATCTGTACCCTTCTGAAGGATAAAGAAGCTCAGGAAAGCTCAAAAATCTTTAAAGACAGACTTTTCTAAGATCAAAAACTGTCCATCTTGATGCCTATTGGATAAAGAAAAAAAAATAGATTTCTTAGGATACTGGCCTAGCTAAGCAGAGAACTTATGACTGAGCAACAATGCAAAACGGCAGTATTCAAGAGGTGGAATCAGGGATAGGCTATAAAGGGGTAATTTAGGAACGTTGCCTGGGCATGTAGGGGTGATGTTAGGAAAACCAAAGCTCATCCGGAGTTGACTCTTGTCCAAGATGTCAAGGACAACAAGAAGAGCTCCTATCACTGCCTTAGTACTAACAAAGGCCAAGCAGGGAAAAGGTGAGCCTATTGCCCAATGGAGCAGGTAATCCAGCGACAGTGAACTCACATATTACTAATACACCCTGTGCCTTTTCTGTCAGGACTCTCTGTCTGGTGAAAATGTTTGAGAAGTACCAGCAGTGAATGGGGTTGGAAAGTGAAAGAACTCAACCTGTACAAGTCCATGGGAATGGACAGACTACATCCTAGGTGCTGAGAGAACTGGCTAATGTCCCTGCAATGCCAATGTTTATCATCTTTGAAAGTCTACATAGATTGAGAGAGATTCCACAACTTTTGGAGAAAAACGAATGTTTCATGAACCTTCAGAAAAGACCAAAGGGCGATCTGGGAAACTGCAGGACACTCAGACTTGCTTTGGTCCCTGGGAAAAATGAGGGAAGAATACCTCTTTTCACATATTTCTAGGTACACAAAGGAGAAGATAATGACTGAAAACAGACAGCATGGATTTATCAGAAGTTATGTGTGATCAACTTATTCTCTTCTACATTGAAATGACTGGAATAGCGAATAAGAGGAGAGCAGTAGATGTCATTTATATCTGCTTTAGAAGGCTTTTGACACTGCCTGCTGCAATATTCTTGCATTTGATTTAGGAAGTTTTGGTCTGAATGGTGAATTGGATGGCTAAAAGATGCTATCTTGTTTGCAAGTGATGCCAAAACTGGGTCTTGTCCATATGCCTGAAGGAAAGACCACCATCCAGAGGGTGATGTGACAGGCTTGAGGAATAAGCCAACAGAAACCTCGTGTAATTCAGTGAGGACAAATGCCATGTCTTACATGTGGGAAGGAAGAAGCCCAGCAATGTTACAGGCTGAGGACAGACTGTTGTAGAGCAGCTCTGTTGGTGGTTTGAGCAGGTAGTAAGTTGAACAGGAGACAGGAGCATCCTGGGCTGCCTCAGCAGCAGCACATCCAGTGCACTGAGGGGACTGATTACGTCCATTTGAACAATGCTCATTAGATAGTATCCAGAATATTGAGTCCAGTTTTGATGCCCTAGATATGAGAAGGACATTGCTTAATAGAGCAAGTTCAGTGGCTAGGGATGGGAGCACCTGACCTGTGAAGAGAGGCCAAGGGACCTGGACTTGTTCAGCATGGAGCAGAAGGGCTCTAATAGCAGCCTTGCAGTACCTAAAAGCAGCTTGTCAAAAAGATGTAGCCAGGCCTTTAAAGGGATGCATGGCAGAAGGAAGAGAGACAACAGGCAGAAAACAATATATGAGGGAATATAAGGGAAAAAGAAATCTCCATGAGGATAGTCAAGGAGGGAAAGAGGATGTCCAGGGGATTGTGTAGTCTCCATCCTTGGAAATTTGATGGGATAAAGCATTCAGCAACTTGGCCTGATCTCATAACTGAGCCCGCTTTGAGAAGGAGATTTGAATTGGAATCTGAATAACTCTATGATTATCGAATTCTGTTTTACACCAACATGTATTTGAGATCTAGTCAATATTATTTAATTCTAACATATATATGTACATACAGAATAAAGTTTTTCCTCCAGGGCAGACAGAAAGCTTGGCAATCCCAGTAAGATTGTATCCCCTAATTGCTTTCTAAGGAAGGACTTAACCTTATAGAATATAAAGGGCTTCCTTCCTACGTTTCGTTGGCTAAAAGTATTTCTCAACTTCTTCATCCATTTATCACAACAACCTTCATATGCTGGGTTTCAGAAGCTTGTATACTGTTTTTTTTTTCCCCCACTCTGTCATTCCAGATTGGCTGATATCACCAGATTGTACTGAACAAATGGGGATGTTCTCAGCACCCAAAGGAAGCACTCTCAAAATAAAGCTGTGGAGCTTTAGGAGCCGTAGTGATGGAGAAGAATCACTGCAGAGAGCAAGGATTTCTCTGTCTTTTGTTGCTTCCTGCTTTTATTAAAAAAAAAGGTTAAGCTAATGGGATGTTCAGAGAAAGGCTCCTACAGTGTCCTAGGAAAGAGGTACTGAGCTGGTGTCGTCCTTTTTCTGTGACCAACCCACTTGGACTCTTTACTACTTTCACTTCCATACTGAGCCCTTAAATGAACATAATTTCTACAAACAGTGAAAAAAAACCAATGTTACCAATGCCTGTCCAGTGAGTGAGTCAGATCACCATGTCTGCAAGGATGCATAGGCAGGGCATGAAATTCAGAAAACAGCATTCACACAAAAATACTGCACCTTGCTTGAGCTGGAACCACTGCAAAGCTCTAACTGAAGAGGACTGCAGACAGTAAAGCAGAGACTCAGAAAAGCAGCCTTGATAGATCATCAATGGAATAAAAGGGCCAGGAAATCTGATAAAATCTTAGGAATAATAAACAAAGAAATGAGGAATAGTAAGGAAGTGTTATTATTCCCATAGTATACAGGACCAGTAAGACCATATCTGAAATGCAGCATCCAGCACTGAGATCTGTACTTGGAAAGACATGCTGATTAGAATGCAAATTAAAAGAGAATCAAAAAATAGCTACAATAATGATTCATGGTCTGGAAAAGCTGCCTTACAATGAGAAAATAACACAGCTCAATTTGGTTCCTCTAAGAAGAGGATATTGCATCCTGTGAGCTGGGGAAATGTTTCTAATAAGAAATTTTCTCTGTCTATCAGACAAAGACATAAAAAGTTCTGATAGCTGGCTACTGACACTATATATATTGTGTTCAGGACCCATGTAAAATGTTGCCAGTGAGGGTAATTAGACTTTGATGTAATTTTCAAACTATTGTGAAACTTTCTCACCAGCTGAAGTCTTTGAATCCAGAGAAAATATCTTCTTGAAAAGACTGCTCCTAGGCATCCGGGAGTTATAAATTCTTTCTAATAAATGCAGAAAAAAAAAATCTGTAGTCTAAATAAGTCAGACAAAAAGCTAACGTTAAAATCTCCAGATGAGTTATCAGTATCAGGCTCTTTGCATAAAACCTGCTCTTGCATCCTCATAGACAGATCTAGATTAAAATAGTAGGTTTGTGTTCCCTGCAGTTCGCAGGGCTCCCCAGGCAGCTTGAAATGCAAGTCCTTCATTAAATCTATCCTACTAAACCCTTGAGTGTGTCTCCCTCATGATATCCAACCCACTCTTGCCTGGCCACACGTGTGCATGTAAATTCTGCCCACCTAAGTATGCATGCCTGCAGCAGCTGCAAGATGATAATTGCACATTCCATCCATGGCACTGTAACCATCATGGTTTGTACTGCAGAGTTTGATTTTGACCTAAGAAAGAGAGAGTAGCTGTTGTCTAGACTCATCAAGAGCCAATGAGCCAGACAGAGGTCTGCTCCACACATTGCCAGTGGGCATGTGCCTGCACCAGCCCTCCTGGCACGTCCCACACCTTCCCATCAAGGTATACATCATCAACACCCTCAGCATCATCGCAGAGCTAGGACAGCAAAGAATTCCCCATACTTACAACTATAACTCAATTAACTGAATTAATGCTGAGTTAAAGTCACACAAGTGTCATTTGGACCTCCAGGTCTACCCTGATGTCACCATTTCCTGGACTGTGCCATATTTTCAGACTCAGTCAGCTCTACCTGCTCGTTGTTATCTGCAAATGTCTTGTGCAAAACAATTGACTTTTACTTAATTTATCTTGTCTGCTCTCCTCTTGGCAGTGCATGTGTCCATCTGGACTTACAACCTCCTGTGACCACCAGGCTACCTCTCATCACACAACCGACAGCCTTGCAGACGCCCACCCTGTTTTTATGCCTCATCCTAGGGCATTTTGGTTTTGCCTTATCTCTGCCCCTTTTCATTAGTGCAATATGCCTCAGTTTACAGCAGATCTCTTTTGTGTTGTTCTCTCAAGCGAAAATAAAATTGTGTTATCTCTATTTCATTGGCACTATTCTGTAATATAAATTCTAGATAGAGTCAGATTTATTGTAATAAGTACCTTATTATATCAATATCATTTTCTAACAAACAGATGAAGGAAATGAGGACCAAAAGACACTTACCTACACCTTCACTTCACTGCAAACTGCTAAAGCCATGTCCACTTAAATGAGACTCAGTGTGACTCTAAACTGTGCCTGCTGTTTCAGACAGATTATCTGAAATACAAAAATCACCTGTCTAGTGCAATAAAGCTATCCTAGGGGAGCAGGTAGAGTTTTCTCAAGCACTTTGGTGAATAATCTATACCAAATTTGATCTAAAGGAAAAAACCTTCCATGTGTCAACTGTGTCGCCTATGGGGATACTTAGTCCTTATATCCTTTTGCTTTAATTGAAATGTATGTTTTGCATATATAATGATCCTTAACAGTTTTGAAGTTTGCAGACACTATGACCTTCCACTAGCATTTCTCTCGGATTTTCCAGCTCCCAGATAACTTCTTTGTGGGATTTTTAATAAACTTTTTTTTTCCTGTAACTGTTTAGGAATCACAACCCAAGTGCTTTTAAGTAAATTCCTACTTAGTCTGACCTCTTCTTTAAATCGAAAATACTTTTTGGAAATAGACAGTTCTGGCTACCTGAGGTTAATACACTTTTTTGTTATTTTTCTGTTGAATTCCAGCAATATGTTGGGCAGCTATTATCCATCTTTCTTTTGAAATGAAGCAGTTTTCTGTTTTCCTCACAACATAGTTCATAGCATAAGCATGATCTAGCTCTAGACTTTTCTGCACTTCATTTCTATCTAATGCTGAGGGGATCATCCACAGCTACCAGTCCTCAGTCAGGTTTGTTATTTTTAAATCACTCATTTGGAGGTGAAAGGAAAGTCTCTGTAACCCCAAAGTAGAGTCTGGCAGGTCTTAATGAAAGCAATAGGTGATGTAAGGTCAGTCTCTGACCATAAATGTCTTTGTCATTGATTTCTAAATGTATTGAAGTTCTAAACCCAAGGGCTGAATTCAAGACATTTAAATCCTGTTCGTTCCTAAAATCTGCTGATCCTCGGTACTCTTTGGTTTAAATGGTTCAGTGGGACAAACTTCCCTTCATCATCTGACATCCCAAGGAAACTGCAGGCTTCATCTGTCAGTTGAAATGCTTCCGATGACGAAGATACCTGTTTCTAGGATGTGTCTTCATTCTGACTAAAAGAGGAGAGTAGCAGGCCCTCGTGCCCAAGGACAAGTGAGCTGATACCAACATCACATTCCTCAGCAGACTGTCCTCAGTAGACTGCCCTCACCCACACATTTGGCCTGTGACTCTTCAGACCCCTTGTAGTCCTGCAACATCATTATTAGTTTGTATTTCTTCAGTCAGTTTAAAATACCCAAAATAATATAACACCTGTGGTATAGCCAGCCTGTACAGAGTTTGCAGCATCAGCTAAGAGGAAACCGGGCATGTTGAGTTGCGCGTGATGGGGTTTCCAGAAACACCAAGCCTTCTGGTATGGTATTGAAGAACTATGTAGCGCAGAGGCTGCCAAGCCTGGTGTTTGTGGAGCAACCCCAGGCACGAATTTTCTCCGCACTGTCCTTCACTCTGTTTTGGAGAGAATGGCGGGGTGTGCTAGCAGCTAAGCAGTCTGCACAACCAGCGCTACGCTCTCCTCTGGCCTCTATCTAGAAGTGTGAGCCACCTACTGAATCTACAGGGAATACGTACTTTATCCCTGACTGTACTAATATCTTTCCTTTACAAAAAAAAAAAAAAGCTGTCAGCATATCTAACATAACACTAGTAGCACTATTTCTTTCATCCAAAACCTCTCCAGAGCCTTCACTCCACTGTTTTCAAAATCTCTTCCAGCGCAGTGCAGTGGGTGCCCTCCAGGCTGAATCCAGACACTAGGACGTTCCCATCTGGCCTGCCATCTTTTCTGTAGCAGACGGAGACCAGATGTTCAGGCGATGAACGTGCTGGAGCAGCTGAATGCCTTCCCATGCCTGCGCAGCGTGGCACAGCGACGCACTCCGCTCCGCTCTCAGGGAAGGACGAGGATTGCTGATAGCAATGTTTCTGGTTGTGCTCTGGCTTGCTCGCTGGTGTCCGGTTGAAATGTCCCTTTCCTTTCAGGTTGGATATCTGAACATACGAACAGGTTATCATCAGGCAAGGCACAAAGAGCAACAATCCCCTGAGCGTGCCTCCTGCCCCCGTCAGAGCTGCTGATCCCCTGCTAAATAGGAAGCAACTTACCTTACTTCATGCTTGGAGGTGTGTGCACACAGCATGGGAATAGAGTTGATGGGCTCCAAATCTGTATTTGGTCGTTCTGTGATTTACTCCCTACAGTCCACTTCTGCTAAAGAGCTCTATGTATTTCTACAGCAAAAATTGCTACTGCCAATCTCTTTGTTCCATGTCTCCTCCACTTATGGCTCTTTGAAAAGTCACATGAACCCTGGAATTTCTTTGTCATTTTCAGCTACCAAACCTTGTACTGATTTGCACTGTTCATCACATACAAGAAGGATGCTCTGTTATTTGTGTAGTTTCATAGGTTATTTTTGTGAGTTTTGTAGGTTATTTTCTACCTCTGGTTTCTTTTTTTCATGATGTTTCATATCCTCAGTCAGGTCCGAGGGTTAGCATTCACCCTCCTTCCCAACATTTCATTTTAGACCAAGCACCTTTCTTGCTTTGGCCATCTTCTGTTGCTCTCTTAAGGGTTATCCTCCTTGTAAACAGTTCTGCTTCTGGAGTGCTACGACTTAACCTCAAAGTAAGGGTCCTAGTTGAACTCCTTTCTCTGCAAATGGAAAACCAGTAAACCACTGAAGTGCTTCAAAAGCAGGGATTGTCATTCAGAAAGCTCACTGCTGGCTGCCACTCGGCACCTGCAAACACAGAATTTAATCTTCTTCTGAAGAGTTTCAGCTTCCCTGGAGGTCTCAACTGGTCTCACTCAGGGCACTGAGCTTGTTGTAGCTCCAGTGTCCCTAGGTCTTCTTTCATCCAGCTGCTCAGCAGGAGTCTGATGGAGCTCTGTTCCACTCAGTGGCTAAGCTCAGCTGGCCCATGTAATGCAACAGGAGCCACTGGTTATGTGAACGGAGGGCTCTGCCTGGGATGTGTCAGAGTGTCCTTAAAATGCAGGTCCCCTCTAGGGAAAAGAGTGGATTACGTTGAAAGATTTTATACCTCTAGCAATGCAGGCAGCAGGGCAAGAAAACAGGGGCTCAAAAATCAGAAATAAAAGATAAGGTATGTCCTGAGCTGCTCAGCTATTTCTGTACAGACCCTATTTGAAGAATAAATCCAGGAAATGCAGGGTGCACTGAGCAGTTTGGTCCACTGGCCCTAGCCACAGAACAAATTGGAAAATTGGAGCCATCCTCCTCGCCAAAGGACCTCACAGGAGAAGTTTGAGGTTAGGCACAAAAGTGTAAGATTCTCCCTTGATCCATCCCAGAATCAATTTAATAATGGACAGGTTGCAAATGCAATAAGGGTGTGCTTTTGTTGAGATCAGCAAAGCTTAGATGCTGCCAGACTGTTAACTGTGAAAGACTTTGAGATCAGCAAAGCTTAATAGAAAGGCCCCAGGAAGATACTGTTTTAAGGTCACCTAAAACTAAAGTGATATAGGGACACATTCTAACCTGGTTACACCAGTATGATTCTGGAAGAGTTCACCTGTCTGCCATAATGTTACATTCGGATTGCCCAAGTGCAACTGAGATCAGACCCTGGCATCAACAGAGTACGTGTTATTTATGCCAGTTTCCTGGTGGGAGTGATTGATTAGATCTGGTTGAACTTGCTCTGTCCTGAGCAGGTGTGGAGCAAATTTGCCCTGATTCAGTCAATTAACTTTATCAGAGAATGAGAAGTAGCAGCATGAATATGGTAACAATGTGTTACAGGATCCATGCTTCTCGCTATACCAGGTCTCCTGCTACCAGAATAATCCTGAAGTGATCACTGAAAATGATACTTGAATCTTGTACAGTCTGAGCATTTGGATCCAGATCCACCCAGTGCGTGAACAGAAATTTGGTGACTGCACTGAGATTAGCACTCCTCCGCATCATGGGCATCATCTGACAGGTGGGAATATTGTCACTGCTAAAAGCTTTGGGCTTGGCTTTTGGGGAGTGATTTGTTTTGTTTTGTTTTTGTGTGAGCACCATGCACAAACTGTCCTAGGAAGTCAAAGCATCCTGAAGGAAATCATGCGGTAGGAAGGGACAAGACAAGAGAGGACAGACTTAGAAAAAGAAAACTTGGACCAAGAGACTGCATGTGGAGATGCCCAAAGAGCAAATCTGATGTGTGTTGTGTGCAACAGAACATATATCCCACAGTTTGGGTGGGTTTGGTTTACCAGATTTGAGGGTAAGTGCTAGAACCTCTTTCTCCCAACCACCTGCCATTACACTGGGAAGGTTTGTATGATTTCCTGTAGCTACAACCAAGAGAGAAAGGCATGGAAAATCTCATGCCATGTGTCTAAAGTGTAAAAAGACCTCAGAGTTTGGCCTGCCTTTGGTAGTTCAGGCAAGCATCCCCCCGCTACTCCAACAACTGGTCAGCCTGGTAAAAAGTTAACCTCAGCGAATTTGCCGCTCAAGAAAACTGAATTCTTGTCTTGAGCTATAAATTCAGGATTATTGACAAGAAGTAGGCAATACTGGTCACTAAATGAAACAAGGACCTGTTGGAGCAGTAGAGATGGCTCCTGGCTGATCAACAATGACAACACCAGAGGCAGCCTGTGTCAGGAAAGCACCCGCGGCTCTGCGGTGCTGCAGAGGTGACGTTCACCCTTCCTTGCCAGGGCTGCGCCCCCCGGTGAGGTCTGCAGCATCAGCTGAGCAGTGCTCACCCGAGCTGCTCTCCCGGCTGCAGGAATGCAACACACTGCGTTGCTTTTGTGCCTGATCCAGCTGCCACCGACGTCAACGATTGAAGGGTTTTTTTTCCTTCGTTAGACTGGCTTGATGCTGTCTGTAGGTGTGCAGAGCACCAGGGGTGTGAAAAGGCTCCCGACGCTCTTTCCCTGACACTGTGCCGGTGGCCTGCAAGTCCCCAGTTGTGCTCATTACCTCCTCCACATTTTGTAAGCCAGATGCACACAGGTTGCCTCAATCCATTTGTTTTCAACAAGCATTTTTCAAACCCATTTAAACTCACTTACATCAATCTGCTGTCCGAACTGATGGTTGGTGAGAGAAATTAGCCAATAGGAAAGTAAATCAGTTTGAAATGTGTTCAGGTGTCCATGCAAACCTCTCTCTCAAAGAAGACTGTCATGTTGGTGGATTCAGTGTGCACATCCATGGAGCCCCATGCCTCCAGCATTCCTCTCCTGGAATAATCAAATAACTTGTGCAAGGCAAACATCAGTAAGTCTCTCTGACAGCTGAGGCAGGGACCAAGGATATTAAATGTTCTTGTCAGTCCTCTGGTTACTGATTTTTTTTTCTCAGAAAGGTAGTTATGTGTAAACTTTATGGCACATGCACTGTTCTTGGTAATTGAGATTGTGTTACCAAATACTTTAAAAGATAAAAATCCTCTCAGAAATGATTTTTAGGGTTTTTTTTCTCCATCACGTGCGTCTGGCTTCTGTCCTTATCCTATGTTGTTTTCAGGCCAAGATACAGCAGTCGGCAAGTTGATTCTGGATCTGAGCAAAGGACTGACAATGGAGCCACCAACACAACGTAAAGCAGCACCAAAGCTGCTATAAGTCATTCCCAGAGTTCAGCAATGGGAAACCTCAGGAGAAGGGCAGGGCATCTTCCTCACCTCTTCAGGCCTTCCTATCTGCCCTTCCCTTGCTGCTGGGGCCCTCGGACTCATCGGCAGGCTGCTGACCACACAAAACCCACGACAAGGACCACAGCTGGCAGCCTGCTCTCCTCTGGATCACGTCACAAGTTCAAACCCCGTGGCAATAGGTTGGCTCAAAAGCATCATGAGCTGGTGACACGGTGCTAATCAAGGTTAGACACTGTGACAAGGGGCCTCCCTCGTGGTCGTAGTCGCTGTGGTTGCTGAAAGATCCAACATCGTTTCTAACACCATAGAGATCAACATTGACAGTGAACCTCAGAATGAAACAGGGCTGTATGGGGAGGGCCGGAGGGAGGGAGGAAGGGAGACATTATAATGTCAGACACTAACGATGCACATTTCTTCTTTTTTGTTATATGCCATTTCCTCAGATCTAGCCTGTAGTCGGAATTGCTGCATTGTACTATAGGAAAGGCAAACAGAAATGATACTTAGAAGAAAAAAAAAATCATCTGAAAGAGAGGAAACTTCTCGAGGCTTGGGTTATGTGCAATTCCAGGCAGCGTAACAGTGAAACATGAGTTGAGGTTTCTCGGTTGCTGTGAACACGCTATCTTTTAGGGGCTGTTACTCTCATAGCTTCTAAACTTTGCTATATAAACAGCAAACCTAATTCTGAAAAAAGCACCTACCGCAGCTGATTACCATAACCAGGAGCACACACCTTTAAATCAAAAGTCAGTTGAGTTGGAAAAGGTTTAAGTTTTTTCAATAAATTATTTTTTATAATGACTATAAAAGTTATATAGTACACAGAGTCTTACTAGAGGAAGATAGTTTACTGTACCTGAATTGCTGGGAATACTTTCTGAGACATAAAGCTGACAATCAAACATCTGAGTGCGCTTGAAAAACATCATCTACCAAAAGATTAAAGTGTGAATTTAGTAAAGTAATCCAGGAAGGAAACCCTTTGTTCTTGTTACTTATCACAGCAGCAGAAGCAACGTGAGGGGAAATGAGCTTACACTTTCATTCAAAACCAGTTAAAATATATGAAGAATTTGAAAGCAGAATTATTTTCCCTGTTAAATACACAGATTTTACTGAACTGTATTTCAACACATTTTTGTATTTTATGCCCATGATAAGTTATTAAACATATAAAATTACTCTATTGATAGGGTATAACAAAGTTGCTAGCATTAGTGCCTGTATTTCTCAATATAGCAACTACGTAGGTGTGTATGAATTCTAAATAATCTTTTAATTACAAGGGGAAGAGAAGAATTACTAAGGGGGAAAAGGTTTGTTATTCTATGAAAAAGGGAACAAAAAATGATGATCCAAACAAATAAAATAATTGAAATTCATATTTTTAGGGAAAAAAACACCTTGCAATTAGAGTTGTTGAGAGGAGATCATAAGGGGGAAAATTAAGTATTGGAAACTGAGCAAACTAGCTAATGAACTTATACAAAATACAGACAATTATTTTAAAATATTCCTAAGAGCTCTGAGAGATCTGAAAAGAAAGAGGAGCATGTTACTGGTCTTTCAAAAAAAAAAGGTAGGGTAAGAGGGAAAGAAAGAGTGAACCTGTCATCGACCATCTGGTGAGCCTAACTTCAGCCTGCAGTAATACAGTGGAAAAAATATTAAAAGGTAAAAACCCTAAGCACTTAAGGGAGAATAGATCCACAACCAATATACAGCATGGATTTATAAAGAAGTACACACAAGCATTTTTTTCTTCATATAATTGCAAAGTGGCAGCTGAAGGGAATACAGAAGATGTAATATGCCTGTGTACCAACATATAGGTTTGGATGTATGGGCTTCAGTAAATTTAATAAGATCTAGCAGTGTGACCCAAAAAAAAATCCAATGTAATTTTTGGGCTTCTCACACAGAGGCATCGTGTCATGTAGCACAGAGGTGATAGATGCCTCTCTCAGTATACAATAGTGATGAGATAGCACCTAGACTGCTGCTTTCGGATTCAAGCATTTTCAGCATCAGAAAGGTGAACTGGAAGGAGTTCAAGAAGCATGGAAGGAAAGGGAAAGCCCTATCAGAACTGATTGACAACAAAATATTAACTGACAATAGACAGACAGAAAATCCACAGCTTGGTTAAACACAGGTGGGGAGAGTAAGCTTAGTGAGCAGCTCCCAAAATAAAGAAAACAGAGGTAAATGTGAGAGTGAAAACTGGTTAGGTTGTAGGAAGGGCTGGCTTCCGTTCTTGCTAACACACGCACACACACAAATACTGGGGTGTATTTCAAGGGAACAGAGAGGCATTTTTGAGAGCTAGAAAAAGCTCTCAGAGCTTTTGGGACAGAAGTGGGTGAAGCAGGAGTCGGGCTGAAGATAAAATGAGTAAATAAATAGTCATAACAGCCAGGCCAATCAATGAGGGAAATAGTTTGCAAAGAACTACACAACTAACCCTGGTCTGGCCAAAGCGCGTATGCCCACACATCAGAAACCATCCGCATTAGCGGGGAAATGGTTTAGAGGCCTAAAAAGGCTCTCTGAGGGAAAGAAAGCTCAAAAGTTGCATTGCATGGATGGAGATGGCCAGGATCTCTAACCTACCAAAAGCGCCCAGAGCTGTGATAGGATCTTTAGTCGGTCTCTGCAAACCTCAGCATGATGCATTTAAAGCTCTGCAAACGCCAGTGTTTGCTCCCGAATCTGGGATACCAACATGCTCCACCAGACCAAGTGTCTTTCAAGCGCAGGTATTTCCCGCCTTGTGTCTACGTGAGCCCTGGAGAGGCTCCCCGTCCCCCTGCTCAGGGTACTGCTTTTTTGGGGAGGCGAGATTCCTGCAGGGCAGCTGCAAATTCCAGGCAGTTTCCTGCCCCTGCCTGCCTCGCGGGCTCTCTGCATCCCCTCCGCTGCCCAGGAGATGGTGCTGTGGATTTTGGATCGGGAGCGCGGCGTGGGCCGGTGCTTCCCAACACGGCCCCGCTCTAATCTGCTTTTCCTTCCCCTCCCCACGCCCCGTCCCTCCAGCCGCGGTGTCACCGGCCCGGGGTACCGGGTTGGTACCCCGGTACGTGTCAGCCCTGTCCCGCTCTCGAGCAGCTCCCCCCGTGCGGCTTCCCGACACCTTCCTGTGCAAAACAAGCGGGGGGTGCCCTGGGTGGCCCCTCTCCCCAAGACTTTCCCGCAAAGCCGGATGCGCCCCCAGGCCTCCTCATCGCTCTGCTGGGCGGGCTGCCCCGAATAACGCCCGGACTCCGCGACCCACGGCGGGACCCGGTGTCCCGACCGCCCGAGAGGCCCCCTCGCATGGAGCTCCCCACCGGGATCCCGAGGCTGGTCTGAGGGGAGAGGGCCCCCTTCGTCCCCTCATGCAACGGGGATTAAGGGGAGTTTTGTTGTTGTTTTTTTTTATTCTTCTTCTTCTTCTATTGTCTTCCGCCTGAATTGAAATAAGTTCGAACGAAATCGGGCTTCCCGACGCCGTGCTTAGCCCCATGGAGAGGAGCTCGGAGCGAAGGTCCTGCCGCCCCGGGGCTCGGAGAAGCTCGCAGGAGGTCCCGAGCTTGCCCGGGTCAGCTGGGGAGGACTCCGCAGAGCGGCTCTCTCGGTGTCCCTATGATCTGCCCGCTGCTCGCTCGGCTCCTGGGCAGCGGTTCTGCCTCCTGGGGGGTTTGCAGCCAACGGAGAGCGCGGCTCCGGGTAGGGGGAAGGAGGGGTTAACTCCTCTCGCAGGTGGGAAGCAGGAGAACAAACTCACTCCGGCGCAGATCCTGCGCGAGCTGCAGGCAGAGCGCACCAATCGCCGCGACGTCGCTGTCATCTGCTCTCTCGGACGCTCCTGCTCTCGCAGCCTTTCCCGGGGCCGGGGCTCTCCCGAGCAGGTCGGGGGGACACAGGGACACATTCAAGCTTGCAGCTGGCCGGGGACACCGTGCGGCTGCTTTGCTGGGCGCCCTCCAGCCCCGGCTCGGCCCGGCTCCGTCCTGCTGCAGCCTGGCCCAAAGCAGCGGCCGAAGGGCAGCGAAGCCGGGGCCACAGGGCCGCGGTCCAATTAAACCAGGTAACGAGACGCTGGGCAGATGTGTTTTCATTGCGCCGTAAGATAAATGCAGTGTTAAATGCCTGACAACTTCCCAGAAGCAATCAGCAAAAGTTTACGAGTGCATAAACCTCAAAGACCATTCCTCGGGATTTTTATAAGCCCCGCATTTAAAGCTTCTATAAATTCTTCTGCCTGCTTCCAAACTAAAGTTGCTGGAGACTGTTAAACAACCACTTCTCTCGGGAGAGAGGGCTCGAGTCTAACAGGCAGGTCTGACGGAGGGGAGAGGGACCTTCTTTCTGTTTCCCCCCTTGACCTCCCACCCTGAATTTTGATAAAAAAAGTTAGAATATGAAAGCATGGTAGGTCACAGGTGAATGCTGAGGTAAGATGACTGGAACACACGAAAGTTTCAAGAGCGTGGGAAAGGGAAAGAAAGACTGAAGAGAATTAAAGCAAAAAAAAAAAAAAAAATCGAGGCGTTTGCATGGACGGACAGACTGACAGACAGGTGTACAGACAGATTTCCGAGCAGATCGGCAGGCGGGAGGATGGACGAGGAGAAACAGAAAGCTCAGAGGAAGGGGCAGGGGTTCAGGTGCAGCCTGAAGGTCTGGGCAGCACAGCCGAGGGCAGCACCGTGCGGCTCCCTGGGGACTCCCCGACCCCTGTCCCGAGGGTCCCAGGGGAAGGAGTGGGGGCAGCATCAGTAAAGCAGGAGGGACCCGTGCAGAGACCTCTGCCTTCGGAGAAAGAAGCTGCCAGCGATGAAAGGTCCCCTCAAACCAACGGATTAACAGATAACAGCATCCGTCATCCTTAAGTGACCACATCGGTTTTACAAGTTGGCTATTAAACGTGTCGTGTATGTATATATATATAAATAAAATAATTATTTAAAAAAACACTGTCGTGATTGTAAATCCCCTTGTTTACGATCGCAGGGAAAATGAAGTTGCTAACTGGGAAACAGCAAAGCTCGAAACGCCTTGGGGTTGATAAGGAGAGAGGTTAAGCGCGGCGCGACCTGGCAGGGGGGCAGAGAGGAGCCCGTCCCCGTGCGCTCTGGGCGCCGGCAGGGACGAGCGCGGCCGCCAGCCGGGGCCGGCGCCGGCGCCAGGGCCCGGGGACCCCCCTGCGCGGCGGGCTCGGCTCGTGTTCGCGTCCTACGGAGGGACACGAGGTGACGAGGGGCTGCGCCGGAGCCGTGTCCTCGCTAGATGAGATCTCAGTCAATTACTTTCAAATCTGCAGCTTGGCTTCTTTTCATTCTTTCCAGGTGAAAATTCAAACGTTTTTTTTTTTTTTTCCTTTTTTTTTTTTTTTCTGTTGTCGCCTGGTCCTTTCTTTCCTGAAACAAGGCACCCAACTGTTCTGATATTACCATTCAAAAACAGGTTCTGTGGCAAACCTCATTTGTGAATCTATTACAGAGATTAATAGATTATTTCTCCTTTTTCAACTAATTCTCAGTGGGGAAATTTAACCATATGGTAAGGAGAGAATTAGAATTTCATCACATTAGAGCAAAATGTAATGAAAAGAGTCCAACACCTGGGGCCAACTCTGAAAGACACAATTAAAAGGTTTTTAATGAAACCAGAGAAACCAAAAAAATCATAGCCTTCAGTAATTCTGCCACATAAGGATGATTTACTGGAAGTGTTGGGAAATATTGTTTTTACTGATGTCATAAGAATGAAAACCTGCCACTAAATACTATGCGCTTGCAGAGCGCTTGGACTGAAATGAGCGGGAGCTGCTCGTTTCTGTTATTAGAGGATCAGTGGGACAAAATCCAGACAAATAGTTGGGTTGACACTTGGGCGACAGACCCCGGTGGTCCAGGTGAGCGTGTGCCTGGACCTGAGAAGGTGGCACTGGAGCCCCATATAGCGCTAATGAAGGCCAAGGGGGACGCTGGGGCCCTGGCACGGGCAGCTGCGTCCCGGGGCTGGCAGCGGTGCAGGATGCTGCCCTCGAGCAGGAGGCAGGGACGGGGCTGCAAATAATTGCTCAATAATAACAATAATAATAGTAAAGTTTGGTGGGTTTTGTCCTTTCTCCCCCTTCACCCGTCCCCTACTCCCCAGGCCGGTTCATTTTCAAGGTAACTGATGGGGCTTTATATTTTTATAGGGACACGGGGGATAATCACTGTAAAGCAGCAATCTGCTCCTCGAAAACGTCTGGGGCGGAGGTGGGGAGGAGGGGGGACCTCCCCGTAGTTTGGGTTCCCTTCTCTTGAGAAGGGAAGGGGGACCTGGGGAGACTCTTGCCCCCCGTGGAAGCGAGGTGAACTCTGGGCAGCAGCGGGCACGCCGGTTCCGCTGGATTGGGGGGTTAGATACTTTTTTTTTTTTTTTTNAGAGACGGGTGGGGGTGGGAGGGGGCTATAAGTTAATGTAGCCACGGGGTGGGGAGGGCTGGGGGGAGAGGGAGCCTCTCCTGCCTCCGCGGTAAGTTAGCAGGAGTCTCCTGGCAGCACTCGGAAGGGGAAGTGTTGGAGCGGGCTTTTCTGCAGTGCAGGGCTCTAATTTGCTGAAGGAGGCAAAGAACATCCTTCGATCTAAGTAGGGCTTTTAGTGTGCTCATTGATGAGTGAAAGTCGCCACACATGTCAAGCTAAAGGCAGTTGTTGGGTTACTAACAGGACACAACGTCTTGCAAACATATGCGTTAAGCTGTGTATACAGATGGCAGGGAGAATAATGGAGCAGGCGCCTCTTATAAAGCTCTAGCTGCTGCCTGTCTTCAGACCTGGGAAATGAAACTATTCAGACTCAGGGCCAGATAGCGCCTGGGATTGTTTGTTACCGTTTTAATCCTATTAATTAAAACGTTAACCTGATTGGGTAGAAAGCTCTGTCCCAACAGGCGAGTCTTCTTCATAATAACCTACTCTCAGAGATAATGATGTAAAAGACTCCCCCGTCTGCGGCGGCTGCTGGTTGATGGGTCCGGAAATCTCTTGAAGGTGAATCCAAGCAAGATAAACGGTGGAAGCGGCTCCGCTCGCAGCGCACAATGCCCCAGCGCGGCGCCTGCTGAGGACGAACCGGAGCCGGAGCCGGAGCCGCCGCAGCCGGAGCCGCCGCAGCCGGAGCCGCCACCGGAGCCGGAGCCCGAGCGCAGCCGGAGCCGGAGCCGGAGAGCAGCCGGAGCTGCAGCCGCCGCGGGAGCTGCAGCCGCCGCCGGAGCCCGAGCACAGCCGGAGCCGGATCGGGAGCGGGAGCCGGAGAAGCCCCGGCGGAAGCGAGAAGGCGATTGCCGAGAGCGGGACGCGAGGGAGCCGCCCGCCGCGGCGCGGAGCCTTGGAGGAGCGGGCCGGGAGCTGACAGGGGCGGAGGAGGAGGAGGAGGAGGAGGAGAGCGGGGGGCCCGATGGAGCGGGCGCTGGGGCTGCCCGCACAAGAGGACTTGTTCCACAAGAGCCTCGCCGCCTCGGCCAAGCGCATGGAGTCCGCCTTCCGCTCGCCGCCGGGGCTCGACCTCTCGCACGGCCGCGAGCGGCAGCCCTCGCCGCTCGCCTGCTACGAGGCGGCCGAGCCCGAGGCGCTGCTGCAGCCGGGCGACCCGCTGGCCCTGCCGCCCGCCTCGGCGTGCGCCAAGTACGGC